>CAEFZY010074713.1:0-13426 GCA_903066815.1 Brachyrhaphis roseni
ATGTAATGATGTGTAAATTTCCACATATAAGTCGCTCCGGAGTATAAGTCGCACCCCCGGCCAAACTATGAAAAAAACTGCGACTTATAGTCCGGAAAATACGGTAAATCTAGGAATATCTAAGGGTATTTTCACACCTGGTAGTCTGGTTCAACTCAGGACCAAGTTGCAACATTTTCAGCTGGTGTGGTTCACTTTCACACTACACTGTGTCAAATCAAACAAAATGAAAAAACTGTTCCCCTCCTCGCCTGTGGTGGCGCTGCACCAAGAACCAATAAATGAAACGACACAAAAACCTCCAAAAAAGATATGAGCGTAACTTCCTTCTTCACAAAATGAAAACAAAAATGGAGTGGCATCAGATTTTAGTGAAGGGTTTCTCTTTTGTCTTTGGTAAAATCCACAAGCCATTTCATTGTCTCGCTGGCGCTAGACTCTTGCATTTACCCAGCATGCCTTGCACTGTAGTCTCCTTCCTGCATCTGGACCAGTCTCCAATCCATTCAAAGCCAGTGTTCATTTTAGTTGAAATGAGACCTGACCTGACCTTAGACGGACCAGAGTTAGTTTTTTTTGGTCCATGTCGGAGTTTGATTGCATATTCACATCTTCCCAAATGAACTGGACTTTCCATACAATCAAACTAGAGTTTGATTAAAGTGGACTAAACACTGCTGGTGTGAATGCACCCTATGAGAAAACGGTTGGTTGACCGAAGTGCTCTTCCTAGAGTGTGGATGTTAAGAATGCAGAGATATGAAGCAGTTAAGCCTTTTAAATTATAAAAGTAAGCAATAAAATCTTAAAATAAATCCTAAAACAGACCTGTTAAAAGACAAGCTGCTGAATTGTGGATGATTTGTAGGCGATGAAGAGACGATTTATATGTTGTAGCCTGGGATACAAAGCGTTACACTAATCCAACCCAGAGATAATAACAGCGACTCACAGTTAATTGTGGATTTTTGTCAGTTTTAAAGTTTTATTTACTTGTTGAAACTGTTTTCCCTGCAGTATAGAAACTGGTATGTGTTTGTTTTTCCTGCAGAAGCTCGGCCCGCCCTGACCGACCTCCGGCTGACCCCGACAGATCGGCAGCAAGGGAATGAGGTCCAAGCATCCTGGCAGGCCAACACAGAAGGACTGAAAGGTTACTGGGTCAGCTGGGAAAGAAAAGGTTCCCAAAACTCCCAGTCAGAACGCTCCCTCTCCACTGCTTATCTTCCCGCTTCGCCTCCTTCAGTCCTACTCGCCCACCCCGCTCCGAACAGCCGGGTGTGTGTGTCTCCGGTCTACAGCTCGGGACGAGGAGATGGGATCTGCTGCACTGCCAAGACAAACAGCTGGTCGATGGCCTGACAGGATCCGTTCATCTAATTACTGCAATTATATTCATAAAGTGTTGCGTTCTTACTGGAGTCGAACTGTCTCTGTAGAGTATTTAAGTCTGTGTGGATGAAAACTGGGGAGTCAAACCGAGTATCTTACATCACTGCAGATACATCCTAGTCTGTTATTTTATTTCCTGAGGTTTAATTTATTTGTGTACAGAAGATTTAGAACAAAACTCAGTCATGACGATAATTTAATATCAGTCCAATCTGTCTCTTGTTTGCACCATCACTCACTTCATATAAAGAAATGAAAATCTGGAAAAACACAAACCTTAAACTTGTGACATTTAAGTGTTTTAGCTATGATCTCCACTTCTTAAATTTATTTTGCTGCTCCAGTTTTCTTAGAATTTCCTTAGTTTAATTAGTACAACTTTCCCTAAAAGATCCAATAGAAACACTTCTTAGTAACCAAATTGAACCAGTGTTTATTAGGGCTAATTATTGATAAATTAATCCATATTTATGTAAAGCACATCACTTATGCTAACTTCATGTTTTGGTCAACTCGTTTCCTTTTTTCTTACACATTTATCGCCATCTAGTGGCTGGATCAAGTACAGTTGCTTTAAAAAAAAAAAAAAGCACACCCCGAGTCAAAATCGTCTATTTTTTAATAATTCACAAAACTATTAAATTCTCAGTTTAAATCCATAACTTCATTCATGCTGATGTTTAAAACTTAAAGATGAAAGCTAAAATGCACATCCCAAAAATCTGTATAATATCTGTGGTATTTTTTTTTGTTTTCATATTAACCATTGATTGTATTTCTCTTGATCAACAACACATTTTGTCACATTCATGACTTCAGATTATTTTTTTCTACTTTGTTTTCAGCTTCATATAAATGAAGTCTGAGATCTTCTGTTAACCAGCAGACAACCTGCTGCAGGTGGTTGCATACCCACAAAAATGTCTTAATTTCCTTCAGGTGCAAAGTCGAAAGTTGCAACTCAAGCACATTTTGCTCAGGGGAGCTGATTAATCTCCTGTGTTTCATTAACACACACTTAAATCTCCCTGAGGTTGAAAACAATGTGATGCTTTATGGCTTTTTATGGCCCATTTGGATGTACAATCATGGGTATGTGTAACCAAAAGGTCAATTTCCTGCTATGATGTAACACAAATGATTTTCTTCAGTTTTTGCTGCAGTGGAAAGATGTAAATATATCCAAAGAGCGAGAAAATCTCCAAGCTGATTGGTTCCCTGATGCTAAATTATATATGGAGTTTTCTTGGGAAGCTGATTTGGACTTTCTCAGTAAGCATTCACATTGAAGGTGGAGCTTGATTTGGGGCGAGATGCTGCTGACATGAGTCCATAAATTAAAAATGTTAACTCAGTATCAAGACATGGAGCAAAAGGCAACCATCAAACTTGTTGGGAAAGGACTTAGCACACCTCTGGCCAATGCCTTCCACATCATTCTGGTGGCTCTAGGAATTGTGGGTAACATCATTGTGTTTGGAGTCATTGGAAAGAGTGTGATGGTGGAGCGCAGCACAAGACATCACTCGGACATTATTATCGTTAATTTGGCGGCGTCCAACCTCATGGTGTTACTTTTGAGGAACATGTTGCTTGTCTTTTGGGACCTGGGCTTCAAGGTATGAACTGCTTACACAACATCTGATGTACTGCTCAAAAAATTAAAAACTATGGATGGAAAAGAATAAAAAAGTGTTTTGCTTGTTGAACTAGCTCTCATTTTGCACATAGAGTTGAAGTCCACTCACTGCTAGCAGAAATGTCATCGTATCTGGACTTTAAAGAGCTTCTTTGAACCATTCTTATTGCAGAGTTGATTCATTTAGAACAAAAACTGTCAACCAATATTAAACAAAATAACTTGATACAAAACTTTAATCTCATCGGATATTTTATCTATTACATTTGAGGTCAAAATTATAAACAGGTTCAAATTTATACATTTAATGCCACTTATAATGAATGAAATGCCCCCCAACTAATTGCACCAGAAGCATACTTTATGAAGAACACACATCAGCTGTTGTTCTTCATTGATCCTTAAACCCAATCAATTTGATGTAATTTCAAATTCCTCAAAACAAACATTGGGTTTTAAACATATTCACCGTAACTGGAGATATTACTGTATCTTTCCACTTTTATTCTTATTTGCTCCTTTTATCTTTTAGTAGCTTGTTAGTTTTCATTTACTTAGTAGTTTAGTTTAATGTTGCAATCTTAATTAAAGAGTTTATTGAATTAAATGTTTTAAATCAAATCAAATGTTATTTGTTTAGCACATTTCAGCAACAGGCCAGTTCAGAGCGCTTTACATCATAAAAACACAAAAATCAACAACTGAAGTGTTACATTTTTCCAAGTGCTGTCATTACACGTCAGAATGTTGGCTATTGTTTCATTTAAGGTACAAAAGCAACTGTAAACAGGTGGGTTTTAGTCACTTGTCTAAAGGATTAAAGGCAGATTTAAAGGAACTCACTGTTTCAGCAGTTTTGCAGTTTTCTGGAAGTTTATTCCAGATTTGTGATGCAGAGAAGCTGAATGCTGCTTCTCCAATGTTTGGTTCTGGTTCTGCAGAGTAAACTGGAACTGGAAGTTGGTGTATATTTGTAAGTAAATTCTTAGATTTTGGAGAGAAGTTGTCTGTATTTATTCTGTGTATGTGCAGGGCTTGGTGTGCGACCTCACTTCATCTATATTTCTGTAATGCCACACCTGACCAGGCAGGTATTCATAATTGAGCGCCTGAAAGTTAGCTGCATATTATTTCCTGATAATTGGATGGTGCTCTGACTTGGTATTTTTATCTAAAATACTAACTTTGTTAAGAATTTCCTTTGGTACTTATTATTAGCAATCCATAGCCAAACGAAACCTATTGCTGCTCTACATTGTAATCCCTATTTTAAAAACTGGGTAAATGAAACAACCCACCCAAAAATCTGGACATAAGGATATAAACCAGTGAATAAAAATCAATCAGATATTTGCTGATCAGCAGAAAATCTGCTACAAGTGATTAAAGGTCTGCACTTCCTTCAGGGTGATGGTGCAAGGGGTAAAGATGTAAAGCAAGCACATTTTCCTCAGGGGAGTTGATTAATCTCTCAAGTTTCATTAACACACACCTTAATTTCCCAAAGGTTGAAAAAATTGTGATGCTTTATATCTTTCTGTGATCCATAAGGAAGTCACCAAGAAACCAATTTTCAACTGTGATGTCACTGGAAAAACAAAACCCCAAAGCTGATTGGTTCCCTAATGCTTAACTGGGTGTCAGTGTTCTTGGAAGGCTGATTTTAACTTTCTCAGTAAACATTCACAATGAAGGTGGAGATTGATTTGGGGCGAGATGCTGACATGAGTTCAGAAATTCAACATTTTAACACAACAACTGAAATTATGGAGCAAGAGACAACGAAAAAACTTGTGGGACTGGAACTTTGTACACCTCTGTCTCCTGCACTGACCGCCTTCCACATCATTCTGGTGGTCCTAGGAATTGTGGGTAATATCATTGTGTTTGGAGCCATTGGAAAGAGTGTGATGATGGAGCTCAGCACGAGACATCACTCGGACATTATTATTGTTAATTTGGCGACGTCCAACCTCATGGTGTCTCTTGTCAGGAACATACTGCTTATCATTTCAGACCTGGGTATAAACTGCTTACATAAACATATGATATACTGATAAAAAAAAAAAAAAGTAAAAATATGCATTGGAAGCAACTTGTGGAAAAATGTTGTACTTGTTGAACTAGATCTCATTTTACACATGCAGTTAAAGTCAGAGGTATAGAAACACACGCAGTGATATGATATTTATGACCTCAGGAAATATTAATATGTGCAATATGGTGCATACACATACAAACCATTTTAAGATAAAGTAAAAACATTATTTATGTATATGTATTTTATTGGAATGGCAGTACTTAATTTGCTTTAAAAAAAATTAAAAATAAAAAAACATATTTCTGATATAAAACTCCAAAATGTTTTCAGTTTTAACCTGGTTTTGAAGCTACTTTAGCTTGTAAAAAGAAAAGGGAAAACTCCAAACAAGTAAGCTTTCTAAACTAATAATGCTTGTTATCATATTATAAAAATAAATGTGAGGTTATTGGTCTATTTTTTTACCCATATCAAGCCTGAACACGGTTAAAATCTGTAAGTAAATATTTCTCTGAGCGTTACCTGCTAACAAAAGAGTCTGCACTTCCTTCAGGTTAATGGTGAAAGACGGAAAGGTGCAACTCAAGCACAATTTGCTCAAGGAAATTGATTAATCTCTTGTGTTTCATTAACACACCATAATCTCCCTAAGGTTGAAAACATTGTGATGCTTTGTGGCTTTCTCTGGCCCATGTGGAAATTGGCTCATCAGTAGGTGGAACCAAAAGGTCCATTTTCAGCTGTGATGTCACTGGAAGGATCTTCTTCAGGTTGTACATATTTGCGGTATTCTTGGAAGTTCACCTGATTTGGACTTTCTCAGTAAACGTTCACAATGAAGAGGGAACTTAATTTGGGCTGGGATGCTGACATGGGTTCAGAAATTCTAAATTTTGAAACAGCGACTCAAGATATGGAGCAAGAGACAACCACTAAGCTTGTGGGGATGGGATTTCGCACCACTGTTTCCCCTGCACAGAGCGCCTTTTACATTATTTTGGTGGCTCTGGGAATTGTGGGTAATTCTATTGTGATAGGAGTGATTGGAAAGAGTGTGATGATGGATCGAGGGCCGGGACATAACTCAAACATCATTATCATCAATTTGGCAGTGTCCAATCTAATGGTGTCCGTCATGAGGAACCTACTGCTTATCATTTCAGACCTGGGCTTCGAGGTATGAACTGTTTAAATACACATCTTATATCTGGACTACAGCTTCTGTAACCACCCTTTTTTCAGTGTTAAAGTAACTGGATGCAAAAGTTTCATTCATCATCGGCAAGCTTCTGCCACAGTTCTGAGTTTATATATTTGTCATCTCCTCTTTCCAGAGCTGGTTTATGTGTCATAGTTGGTTTCCTGTCAAGGACATCATATTTTATTTCACAGATTTTTCAAGACAGATGAGGAGCAATTCTCCTAGCTTAATGTAACCTTTATGTTCCTAATGGTTCTGTGTAAATACTGAATTGTTTCAAACATTTGACCCAAACTGCCAACCTTTAGATGAAACTAAATCTGTTGGGATGTTCAAGAACAACTCAGGGTGAACCAAGGCTTGAGTCCATCAGAAAGCAACTGGGACAACAGTATCACTTGTCCAAATTAAAGACAGTACTACCCTGCTGTGAACTGAAAGAGTGTCATTAATTGTTGGTGTGGCAGGACACAGACAGACAAACTTTAAAACCAAACCAAACTGAAGGCAATGTAGGGGTAAAAAGACCAAAAGACACCTAGCATAAGGTTAGAAAACACAGCAATCTGACAATAACTAGAAACCAAAGCAAGTAGTTGATTTCACTACTTGCAATCAGCTACTCAACATCAGAACTGCTGATACCAAATAAACACAGATTGGGAGACAGATTTGGTGGCGTGACCTTTCCTGTTTCATCCATAGTCTTCAGTCCACAATGTTGTTTATTTGTTTTTAAGCAGTTATGAGGGACAGTAGCAAAACACTAGACGACTGCTGTGCAAGTTACTCGACAGGTTGTTGCTAAGTAACCAAAGAGTGAGTGAGTTAGTTGATTCCACCAAATTTGCTTAGCTGGCTATATTAAAGTCTTTCCTCTGCCTACATCCCCCAGAATGCCGTGTGGTTCTGGATCAGAGTTCAGTTAATATTCTTGAATACTGAATTTTCCATCAGTATTATTGATATTGATCATGTGTCTACCACAATTTATATCGTTATTGATTCATTGTCCATCAGCCCTTTGATGTCAATGCAGAGTGCGCTCCAAGACATAAAAACACACAAAACTCACCCAATCAAAATATCTCTCTTCCAGCTGTACTCCTCCAAAGGCTGGTGTCAGTTCCTGATGGGAGTCTGGGTCTGGTTGCGGTCGGTCAACGTGTGGTCAACGTTCTTCCTCAGCGCGTTCCACCTCCACACTCTGAAGCGTGTGGCTCCGACTATTGGACACCTTCAGGGGCCGTGGAGCACCTATAGGACCCTGCTGCTGAGCCTGGCCATCGTCTGGATTTTAAACCTTCTTTACTCCATTCCTGCTCATATTTTCTCCACCAGTGGCAATGAAAACACCACAGAGGTAAGACAAACACAAAGTTTGCATGCTTTTCCCAGGCATCTGCTTCTTTGTTCGTCCAAAGAAGCAGGTCCAGTAGGCTGACTTCACAACAGACACACGTGTACTCATCATTGAAAGACTATCACACAATTGGTAACTGAAACATTATTTTGTATCAAAAATTAAAACATACCTTACAAGAAACTTGTAGGTATGTTTACTGTCAACTTGATTGCTGACGGTAATCAAGTTGGTGATTGCCATCAGTTCATCAATTAAATAAACTACAATAAATAACCTGAAACAAACTACAGAGCAATGGCTCTCAATGAGCAGTTAACAGTTGCAAAATTAAACATAGCTAAAATGCATATTGATTATAACACCGAAAAACATATATAAAATATTGCAGAATTTCACAATAAGTGATGTCTATGATTAATTTTGTCTAAAATATGTGTTAAAAATTTAATACTTGTAAGGAAAACACAGAGTTGATTCTAACGGTCAAAAACAGCGACAGGAAAGGGGGAGGAGCTGCCAGCTACCGGTTGCTATGGTAACCACCAACCGTCAAGAGCAACATGAAAATCTCAGGAGAAAATAACTTTTTGACTACGTTAAAATTAATTTGAAGAATAAATAAACCAGATTTGACAAACGTCACAACTATTGTTAAAATTAAACTCTGTTACAAATATGTGGGCTATTCTTTACTTTAGAAACCACAATCCAAAACATGACTTTTGTTCATTTATCAAGTTATATTTTCACCGTTTATTTCTTCATTTAGAAATGTCAGAGTTACAAACTAAATATTTGGTCTATAAACTAAATATTTAGCCTTCAATTAAATATTAAGTTCCCAACAAAATGTTTAAGTTATTATAACTAAATACTTAATTATTTTGCTAACAAAATATTTAGTTCCACGCTAAATATTTATTTTACAAGAACTAAACATTTAATTTTCAAACTAAATACTTATTTTCCAAACTAAATATTAGATGTTCAATTGAGAACTAAATATTCATTTTGCCAACTCAATATTTAGGACTAACTAAATATTTAATTTGAAAGTAAAGTATTTTGCTTGTATACTGAGCTCCTGAATTAGCTGACATTTATAAGTGTCTAAATAACATAATGAAAATAACTTTGCAAAATCAACACCCCCATTTCTTTCTCTATGACAGGCTAAATTAGCCAAATTATTCCTGTTATTTTTTTGTGTAACTTTACAAACGGCACCCTATTGAACCCAGTTTTTCTCACAATAACTTCTGGAAACAGACTCCACAACCCTGAACGACTAGCTGGGTATAAGCAATGGACGGATTATCTTTCTAATTTTCATTTCTTCTTCCTCCTCTGATCTCAGACTCTGATGTTGGTGAGCAGCACAACGCGCCCCCTGCTGGGCTGTGTGTGGAACTTCCCGTCAAAGTACTCCGGCCTGGCCTACGCCACCACATCCATGGTGATCCATGAAATATTTCCAATCATCTTGATGGTGGTCACCAACATGACGTCTCTCTACACTCTCTACACCCATGGCCAATCGAGGAGTTCTGTTCAGGACGCACCTGTTTTAAAACGAGTGCCAGTAGAGAGGCGAGCCGCCAAGGTAAGACAGATCCTAGAGTCCAAATACTGTTCCAAGAGTACTGGAACAGTATTCCCAAATACTCCAACAAATACTGTTGATATTGGAACAAACATCAACAGTATTTGTTTCAAAAGTTTATTTTCGATCTTCCATGGATGATTTTCTTGTATTTCTAGGTGATTCTTGCTCTTGTCATGCTTTTCATCGTCTCTTGGGGAACCAGCATCATCTCTGTCAACTATTTTAACTACAACCGAGGCTCCGAGGCTGAGTTTCTGCTGGTCATTGCTCGCTTCGCAAGCATCATCTTCATCGGCATGTCGCCTGTTGTTCTGGCAATCGGCCACCGCCGGCTTCGTTCGTGCATGAAGTCTTCTGTGTCTGACTGAAATTTTCTGGGTGAAGAGCAACACTTGGTCCTTTAGGCCACAAAACAATCCCGGTAAATCCTCCATCCACCTGTTGTTCAAAGTGTTTGTTAGAGTGGACACAATGCCTCGCAAAATTATCCACGCTTCTTGAACTTTCTCACGTCTTCATGCTTAAAGATGAAGATCTGAAATATGGGGCAAATGTGTTTTGCCCCTTCTTTACTGCATTGGCCGACAGGTGCAAATGAGCAGCAAACACCGGATTGATGCAAACTCCAAAACACACAAAAACACACACAAAAAAAATGCAACAGAAAATACTGCAATTTTTCAAAAGACTACAATGAACAAAACAAATCCAAACGGAAACTACAGCAATCACAAGAAATAGAAGCAAAAGAGAAAATGCAGAACATAGCAAAAATGAATAATATGAAATGCTGCAAACTTGCTATATAGAACGGAAGTTCTTTGTTGCTTGCAGCATTTTTCTGTTGTATTTGTTCTCTTTCAACCAGGACTCCTTAAAACTACATGGAATTGATTAAGCATGTTCATGAGGTAGAAACTGTCCAATCAAAATCCACCGTTGAGATGACAACACTTGAGCTATTCTGCAAAGGAAACCGGATAAACATTTCAGTCTTGATATAGATAGTGGTAGAGAGATCAGCCCTGAGACTTGCAGCAAAGATAGTTCTGCAAGATGTTGACTCTGTGAAAACATTGAAAGCGTGTCGATACTTTTGTGAAACCCTCATGAGTTTGACTCATGGAAATGAGTGTATATTTACTGCATGGCCATGTCTTTTTAATTTATTATGTGGCTTAGTTTATTACAAAGGCCTTGCAAAATCAGTAAAACAGTTCAATGTAACTAAGCTTAATATTTAAACAAAACAAATTAAAAATGCTGATCTCATTCAACAAACAAAATGATTAAACAAAGATAAAAGTAAAGTCTTGTAGGACAGTTTCTGATGTGTCTGATTATTTTTATTTCATGAGTTTCATGTGTAATTTAGCTACTGGGAAATTTGAGCGAATCAACATGATGGTTTTTGTGTCAATCACGCAGGATGAACCCCTCATTTTGTCTCCCACCACACACAACCAAAAAGCAAAGAAACACCACACACTCACCCAGCAGTGTTCACTATGCAAGAAACACTGTATATTTGTAACTTTTCTGAACCCTTAGAAACTAAACAAAATTCTTAACACAGTTTCTTTTAAACTGAGAGAAACCCAAGCCACACTCATCAAGTGTGCAAAAAAGCAACAGAAAGCATATTTTTGGCAGAACCTTTTATTTTTGGGACAGTTGTGATGCCCCACATTCTGTGCCGCCATGGGTGGAGAGCCGTATCACTCAAATGAAATCCACTACTGAGCAACATGCTAGATATGTGCAAACAATCTGTACAGATGAGATGAGAAATTGATTTGTTTTTTGTTTGTTTAGATTCAAATAAATGAGTTCCAATAAATAAGTTAAAGAATAACAAAGGAATTAAAAATGATATGTAATTCTTGATTTATTCAGTGAAGGGACAAATATTTTACCTTCACTATCTGTGTGGTATAACTTTGTCTTTGACCTTTTTAACCTTAACCTCTTTCTGAGCAACAAAATTGGCTTGTTTTCTGATCATTTTGGGGGATTTTTTCCCACCTTCAGTCTCCTGGCTGTGAGGGACGTTGGTCCACACTAGAATCAAGCTCCTGATTTTCCTCCTCAGCTTCCCGTGTCCCAGAGCCACCACAAGCGGACTGAATCCCACAAACAGCGAAGCAGAGAATTGGGCCACGGTTAGCAGCCCCTCGGTGTGCTGCCCACCGTCATAGTTGTAGTAGGTCACCGCGGCGACCTGCAGGACCCAGCAGAACACAAAGAGCGACACCAGAGACACGATTACATGAGCGGCCTTACGCTCAGTGGACACGTGTTTGTCCAGCTCCCCGTGGCTTCCTGACTCCGAGGTGACGGCTCGGATGTGCTTGGCCAGGGAGTGAAGGGTCGCCAAGTTGGTGAAAACCATCACAACCAGCGGCAGAACCTCGTTGAGCGCAAGAGAAGTGGATGCGAAGGCCGAGCCTTGTTGGTCGCTGGGGAACTTCCAGACGCAGCCCAGCAGAGGCCGGGTGGTGCAGCTGATCACCATCAGCTCCACGGTGGTGTTGCTTTCAACGCGAGTAGTGAACAACAGCGCCGGGATGGAGAAGGCCAGGTTAGCGGCCCACACCAGTCCCAACACCACCCACACCCGCCGCCGCTCCCTCTGCAGCGTTAGAGGTCCAAAGATCACATGTTGTCGCCTCAGGGTCGTGAAGTGGAAGATGCTGAGCGTCAGCGTCACCCAGCAGCCGACGGCTCGCCACCACACCCACAGCAGCATGAAGATCCTGCACCAGCCCGGAGACAGGGACACGTCCAGGCCCAGGTCGGACACGAATATGGGCACGGTGCGGAAAAGAGAGCTGAGCAGGTTGGCCAGAGACAGGTGGACTAAGATGGTGTCGGAGGGAGAGAGTCTCCGAGTCGGACTCTCAAAAGCAGTTTGAAACACCTGAGTGGAGAAATACAACAGACTGAAGCCAATCACTGAAAAAACACAAATGCATTTCAGTCTAGTTTCTAATGCAAATATCTTAGTACTCCTGAAATAAAACAAAACTAACTTACAAGTAACTTTTCAGAAAGATACAGCTCTAGAAGACAATAAGAGTCCACTGCACTGAACCCCATTGAAAACCTCCTGGTTCTTCCACCAAATATTGATTTCAGAACTGAGTTAAAACATTAGTTTTGTTGTTTCTAAATGAATATGAACTTGTTTTCTTTGTATTATTTGAGGTCTGAATGCTCTGCAGCTTTTTCATTATTCTGACCATTTCTCATTTCCTGTAGATAAACACTAAATTTTTGCTTGTAATTTCAGAGACATGTTGTCAGTAGTTTATAGAATAAAAGAACAAAGTTCATTGTACTCAAACATAAACCTATAAAGAGTAAAATCAGAGAAACTGGTCATTTTAAGTGGTCTCTTATTTTTTGCAGAGCTGTATATGACCTTGATTTAATTTTTTTTTTAAATCCAGTGGAAAAAATACTTTTCCATCAATATTGACAAATTATTGAGTTAAAACAAGCTGCTTTATCTTACTGAAAGTTTTCTTGTTTTGTCTCATTTAAACTGTACTGAGTTATTTTCACTAGAAACTAAAACAAAAATGCCTGGTAAGATTTTGTGTAAAAACCTTTCACTCATACATTAAAAAGATATTTACTCTCTCACCACATGGATGACCAAGATGTTTCCCAAAATCCCAGAAAAAACCAAGAGGCCAAACAAAACAGCATCTACAGTGAGAATCTCTGACATGGCATCATCCTTTCATGTCACGCACGGGTCAGAGGGGTCACACACAGTGCTGCTGCTCCCGACTGCCGGACCGTTTTATATGTGTTCATACAGACAAATGATTCAATCCATCACACGTGATAATCTCTGCTGACCATGCTCACAGTCCATTTAATCCAAAACATCAACATGTCCCTTGTGTTACAGAACAACAGAACTGCTACATCAACACGTTTAATCACATTATTTACATGCAAAGTAAAAACTAATAGTTTAACTAACTACTTATCTATTTAGTTTAAACTATTTTTGTTTAATTCAAACATATTCACAGTCACTATTCAAATACCATAATATAATCTTTTGCTTACTATTTGTTTGATAATGAGGATAGATAGATAGATAGATAGATAGATAGATAGATAGATAGATAGATAGATAGATAGATAGATAGATAGATAGATAG
>CAEFZY010074726.1:0-17446 GCA_903066815.1 Brachyrhaphis roseni
GTGGAAAAGTTCTGAAATAATTAAATATGATAAATATGTGAGCTTCTTGTGACCTAAAAATATGTCATTTTAACAGTATTCTGTCTACAAGCTATTCAGCCGAAAACGATTTAGAAACAAGCAAATAATTAATCTATTAATCTATATTTGCATAATTATGGCTATAATTTCTTGCTAAATATGAACAGCATGTTTACATAAAGAATCCATGCTTAGTATTTTGAAAAGTTTTTAGGTTTACCACTATGTATTTTCTCGTAAATGCCTTAGGCGACTGGTGCTGTTTCCCAGTCTTTGTCCATCTTACTTTCTAAGTCTTTTTAAGAGTGTGCTTACATTAACACAAAACCACCCACTTTCACTATCCTTTCATGACCTTGGCTGAGCTTCTTTTCCCTATGCTGTCATAGGTTATGGTGTTTGAAGAGCAGGAAGCAGATGGTAGACTCCAGTTCGCCAGCAGCCCTGACTATGGCATGACTGTTGATGTCCAGTGAGGATAAGAGGAGAGCGTATGCTAAGGAAGCATGAGCAGAGCAAAGATGACTGCTGTTGGTTATGTTTACATGGATCTGGACCGCCTGCCCTGGTCAGCAGCACCAAGGTGTCAAGAAAACTTTTAATTGATTTTCCTAGTTTGTCTTACCGATCATATTCATGGCATGTTGTTATATTTAGTTGATAGGTATCATTCGCTCTTTGTTGAAAAGATAAATTAATAAAGCCTGGTTTGCCCTCTGTTCGTAACCAAGGCCAGGGCAGCTTGTGAGCTATTTATTTTTTCTCCATCCCTTCCTGCCTCATCCTTTGATGATGCTCTGAAAGCTTCTGCAGAGAAATCAAGGTTACAAAATCGCTTTGAGGATGGTTTTTTTATTTTATTTTTGTAAACCTTACACCATGATGCTTGTTTCTTGAAATATTTTTGCTGCGGTTGATTTTGGCTAAAAACCCCTTTAGATATCTGTTTGATTCTGACTACCTTACAGTGCCTTTTAAAAAGTATTCACATCTCTGAAGCAAGAACTTTAATTGTATTTAATTGGGATTTTATTTGATAACAGTAGTGCACAGTTGTAAAGTGGAAGAAAATTAATAATACATTATTTTTTATTTGTTTTGGCCCAATGAATTTATGAAAGGTATGGCATGGGTTTGTATTCAACAGCTCTGAATAAATAAATTGTAGAACCTTTTAACAACGGCAGCGTTTTCAGGTGATGGATTGGACTGTGCTCTGTGAGATGTCCAAATCTAGGATCAAAGGGTTATTAACTCCTATAGACTCAACAGTTTTACTGGAAAACCTCATATCCTTTTCCTTTTACTTCACAACATATAACTTTGTGTCAGTTCAGCACATAAAATCCCAGTAAAATATGTCAAAGTTTGTGGTTGAAGTGTGAGAAAAAAAATGGGAAAAAATTCTTAGGTAATGAATATATTTGGAATCCAATGTATGACCTGTAGCACCTTTTATCTTATTATTAATTAAGCAGATGCAAAAAGTACTTTAGTTAATAAGTAATGAAGTGATAAATACTAGATGACAATTCAGATTCGTTATCTCTGTGTTGTAAAAAAAACTACAGTTCATACAGTTCAACGTGCTTTTTTTGGTCAGTAACCTATTTTAAATCTGCAGCCCTAAAGGATTGACTCCTTGGGACTGAAATACATACAGTTTGGTTAAAAACCCCCACATCTTCTGGAAACAACACTCTGGGCTACATGAGGTTTTTCTCAGTTATTTATTTATCTTGATTCAACTAACATTTGTCTGAGAGAGCTGCTGTGGCAAATAAACAACCTTAAGAGTCACATGCATAAAAAGTGAATGAGAACAGGTGACATGGAGATGATAAAAAAGACTATGTGTAAAGTGTATTGTGCCTTAGAGGATGTCGGTGTTTGCTGTGGGAAGGCTGGTTAAGTAAACTATTGCTTTATGCAGAGATTGTAAAAAATAAATACATTTAAAAAAAAAAAAAACAGATGTGAAGAGATTTTGTAACATCATGTTCAAGGCGAAGCCCTTTCAATTGTTCTGCTGCTCTATGACACAACACACAAAATTACATCACATAACCGTATTCAACCAGTCCGACCACATGCTGATCTGTACACTGCAGTATCATTAGTCAGTCTGCACCTTGACAAAAGCAATATCCAGAAAACAAGAACAGTAATTTACTTTCCCCCTGAATCTTGGTCAGGGGGGAACAAGCAACACCTGTTGTCATTATGTTTCTATACACCCCGGCATTTTTCCACTTCAGACCACAAGTATTGTTTTGTTTTGGTGCCAAACACTTCAGGTGGATTCTTTCATAAGAAACCCGTTCAGGTGGAACATGATTATCAGCGTCGTGCCACCATCCTGTTAACGATCTACATAATCCACGTATGCTGTGTGAGAGCGTGCTTTTCTAGAGAGATAAAAAAAAACAAAAAAAACAGCAGCTGCTGTAATTAAATTGCACATCCAAAGTTGAAATAAATATATAAATAAATATATTAAATTTTGACACTGAATAAATAACTGGAGGGTAGCTGGTGATGTTCATGGCTAATCCCTGCGCTGGGGTAATATCATGCGGTCAATGAAAGCAGCCCAGCATGGTTAGAGAGATACAGCCATTTTTCTGCATGTGTGTCTAATCAGTGCCAAGTAAAATGTGTAATAACTTGAATTCTCTTGCTGAGCTTTAGAATAACATCTGGTTACGTTTTTCTTCTTTTTTTTTTTTTGTATTGTGCAGCAGTTAACATTACATTCTGTCTCATAGGTTAGGGAGCTGCACAGAAGAAGTCAGGCAAAGCACTGAGGCTTAGTGTTTAAATTATCTCCAGTTTCTACAGCGGGACAGCGATAGATAAGGACCACCACTGGGTATTGTAGATGGATGATCTGTCAAGCAGAGGAGAGATTCCATTATATTGTGAGGTGTGGAATAACTTTGTAAAAATGATCAGCTGTACTGCATGATTACTAATGATGTCTATTGTTAGGGCTGCAGATACTCTCCTTGGTGGTCCAGTTAATGTTTGACATGAGGCTACGTAATAATGCATCAGACACTACCAGCTGTACTAAAGATACTGGGTCCACATTGCAACCAGGCGAAAAATATATATTTATTATTTTTCTTGTGCTTTTCATTTGCCTACATTGACTTCAGAGCTGAATGTTAAATTTTTTTTAAACATATATCACATTTTCAGGGCCATGCATTAATGTTTATGCTTTTTTAAGCTCGATTTCTGATAAAAAATTTTTTAATTATTTTTTAATATTCATAGATAATGGCATTTAGCCAATATCTGACGCAGATTTGATGTGCCCATTCAAAATAAAAATAACAAGAGTTAGGATTTAGATATGTGGAGGACCAAAAGTGCCACAAAGTAATACATAAAAACAGAATTTCCCTAAATGGGTCGTGATTACATTTATTAATGTACTGCGGTGTATTGTAAAGTAGTCTGAATTGTCGTTGTGATTACCAGTAAGACTTTAGTGGTAAATGGATTCTAATTTAGCAAAAGACCATATTTGATTAGTAGCAATATTTATTTGTTTTGCAATGTTTACTTGCTTGTCTGTTGTTCATAAAGACACTTTGAATATTGGTCATTCACTCAGTCCCATCTTCAAATGTTACCAGAATCCAGAATTTGGACAGTAAAAATTAGAAGAGCTGCAATATTTCAGAATCACCGACACATTTTAAATAGCTGCATCAGATCAGCACATTAATGAATAGATTCTTTCTAACATGACATTACAAAGAATAAGTTTCCTTTTGAAAAACCTAAGGAGTGTTAATTTTTTATCTTAATTAACCAAAATTTCTATTCCAGCCATAGAAGAATACCAAGGCAAATCTTCTGAAATCCTAACACCTCCAAAATTATGAGTGGCTCCTATCTAGACACTGCTTAAAAAACTTTCTGGAGGTCTAAACATCCAGCCTATTCCTGGTGGTGCTGCTATAGCATTAATCTAGGTAAGATAATAGAAGCGCACTCAGTGAATTAAATGATAAAGGTTCTGCTATGAAAGACTGTTTAATTTGTTAAAGGTGGTGTTCCCACATGTTTTTAATCTCTATTTGCCCTGTGAGAGATATTTTGCTTATATGCAAGAATAATGGTTTGAAAATTGTGCACATAAATCAGGAAAATCATCATTTGTTTCAGCAATGAGATAGATACCTAATCAAAAAGAGTCCATGTGTGTGAAAGAATTTCCTTCAGACCAAATCAGTCATCTTCAGAATATCTGCGTCAGCTCCGCCTGCGGACTGACGGGCATGCAGAAAGAAGAGGAAAAACCAAATTCATTTTGCACTGCAGCACAAAATCATTGGTTAATTAATGACATGTTTTCTTAATTATGTATTTGGTGAGACATTTTTTTCCTCTCTATCTGATAATGAATTTTAATGTGACACTTTTGGGCCTCTGTAGGAGTTGACTTTTATGAATCTGAGCTTCAATGAAAGATTCTTCATTTTGCCACAAACTAAATGTTCTCTTAATAAAGTCTCACACATTCCACCAGTATTATATAAGACGAGTGCAGACAGTAAATGAGTTTTATCTTTCCGTTTCAATAATTTAATAGCTTTGCATTCACACATAAATACAGTGGTTCAGTGCATTTGTCAAAATTTTCCCCCAGGCCTCCGATTGGTCTCACGTTTGTTTACTATGTATAAACTCTTCCTCAAGAGAAAACCCCTTGTTAATTTTAAATGCTAAGAAGAGTGTTAAGTTTTTGATAACTATGTTTCTCAAGTTGAACACCAAGGTTGAGTTTCTCTTTTAAGTGTACGTGCCTATGTGGCCCACTGTATATGTATGAGTTTTAATGATGGTGTAAAATTGACAATGATAACCCAACAGGACATGAAGACGAGTCAATACAGGTGAACTAGCAGATCAAGTGTTCATAAAACTCCTAAACCAGTTAAATTAAATTACAGCAAACATTTGTAGTTATTAAAACATTTCTTCCTTGCTGAAAGTGAACTCAACATTTTTTTTTTTCTAAATCCAGCACTGATGATGTGTACCACATCCTGAATCTCCTTTTGTGTGCAATGTGCAGATCCTGATCCATTTCTTTCAGATCCTTTGCGTTATTTGCGGAGGAAGGGTAGTTTTCAGACCTGCTTGCTTGTTCCAGTCTGCTGGCTGTATGCTTTTCATATTGTGCTGTCCCACCCAACCCCGGAGAAGGTGGAGGTAAACCTCAATAGAGATCTGTCCTCTTTGCTCTTCAGAGTGGTAGATCCGAAGAACGACTGCTGCCTCTGCCTGCTGTGCTTTGATATGATATAGTTGACATGATTTTGGTCCATATTTGAAAAATATTTTTAACCCATGTCATATTCCTCCATTTTGTTTCCTTAGAATTAAGACTTGGTCACAGTTGAACAGTTCTATAGAAACTTGACTGTTTCCCCCCACCGCAGATGCAAGGTCCACCATCTGCAAAACAAAACAATTAGTTAGCTGAGAAGTAGCATTCGTGTTTAATTTAACTCCATTACCCTCTTTATTTCAGAGAGCAGCTGCTGTAATAAAAGAACATTTATTACAGTTACTGCACAGTTTATTAGAAAACATCAAAACACCTGTTCCTTTTGTACTGTAGCTGCAGTGCTGTGAAGAAGTGTTTACCCCTTATAATGTTTGAAAAATCTGTAACTAATTACAAAAGGCTGACTTGAATTTTACCTGCCACACCCATGCCTTATTTTTTGCCAAACTAGTGGAATCAAGAAATCACTTAAATAGAACCTGTTTGACAACAGGAAGCAGGCTAAAAGACCTCAAAACGGAGCACATCTTATCCCAAGCTATAGAAATTCAGGGGCAGATTAAAACCAAAATTAGTGATGGTAAGAAAATTATCACACAGACATTTGTGAGACTTGTATGGAGGAAAAAGGGTCTATCTGTGCACATTTCTGCTCCAATATAGCCTTAAGTGGTCATCCAAGTAAAAAAAAAAATACCTAAAGTAATATCTAAAGAACCACAAGCCTTCAGTTAATGTCAAGCTTCCCAACTCAACAATGAGACAGATTCTGGATAAAAATAGTACCAATGGGAGAATTCAAAGGTGAAAACCACTGCTGACAAAAAAAAGGGACACAAGGATCTGCTCATCTAGACCATCCACAAAACTACCTGGAAAATATTCTGTTTACTGATTGGACAAAAGAGCAAGTCCACCTCTGACTGCCTGATAAAAATGAGCAAAATTATGGTTTTGGTTTTGTCAAAGTCAAAGTCCGAACTTAAATATGATTAAGATGCTGCATTTGCTCAGGTTATTTGAATCTGACAGAATTTGTTGAAAGATTGGCAAAATTAAAATGTGACAAAAAAAGATTAAATAAATAAAGATGCTCTTTCTGCACATTAGTTAGACAAAGTAAAAAAAAAATGCCTCCCTTTGATGCGTCACGTAGTCTGAATATTTACCATAGTTTGAGGAAAGTACAATCAAATCTCCATGTTCGGATCTGTGAATCCTTTCTTCCCCTCATTCACAAGGACGGGTTTCTCTGTCCTTGTGTGCCAAACGAGTATCTGGTGCAAAAAAAAAAAGAAAAAAAAAAAGCATGGAAACACAAACAGCAGAAACATTAGTGACATGCTGTTCCCTTAATGCACTGATTCAGCCTCATGTTCTTCAACTACAGACGATTCTGGTCGCAGCTCCAGCTGTACATTCACCACCACGGGGCCTGTCTATGTGTAAAGAGCTACTTGAGCGTGAACCCTGCAGAGTGAAAAGAGGCACCGTTGAAACAGGGTTTTTCTTACAAATTTAGCACAGTCTTTTTTCAGCTTGTCCTTTTCTGACCACAGAATAATTGCTTCCTTCAAATGACTGACAGCTCTAAATTATTTGTTGTATAAACTTTTCCCTTTGTGGCATTGCTACAGTTTTCTCCCCAGTTCTTCTGGATACGTTTTTGTTCCATTACATCCTCCAAAGCCTTCATGCTGGCTTGCTTTTGCCCCAGAGACAGAGCAAACATGCAGGAAAACGTTTGGAAAGGGGGGAGGAGGTGGAGGGAAACAAACTCAAAGTGTCAAGCTCATTTCCATCTTCTCTCCTTTGTGTTGGTACCCTTCCTTCTTTCATCTTGCCTTGGCAGCAGTCATGAAATATGCATGAGCCGTGCCAGGAGCCCACTCCCTCTCTGCTCAGGTGTAGTGAGGAGGCGGGTAACCGTGACGCTCGCATCTGAAGTGGACGATTATAAGAAAAAGACATGCACATACACGACTTAACCCCCACCCCCTCCCTTTTACTCCATCTTTACCACCCTTTTTGTCCATCTCCTGCACTCATCTGTAATCAGTGTGACGTCTCTGTCTCCTTCACCGAGTCCAATTCAGTTCCGTGAGCAGTTCCCTGAATCCCCTCTTTTCATTTAGGCCTGTGAAAGGCAGGAGAGGAGCAGGATGAAAACCTGGCTGAGAGTACGTCCCTTCCCTTCCCCTCCTTTTCTTCTCCGTTCTGTCTTTGTCTGTGTGTGTATGGGTGCTTGTGATGAGGACTGGCTTGCTGAAGGCCTCTGGCTGACTCCTCTTTGCCCGGAGAGAAAGCTTAGTGAGATGACCCAGACCAACAACCGCAAGAGGGAGCGGTAAAGCTGGAGAGAAAATAGTCCATCTGCACCAAGTGCTTATAAAATGCTTTTTTTGCAAACAGAATATATATAGAAAAGGTCTGGTTGTTGCTTGATTAATAACCAGAAATATTTTGTGCTTGGACTGTTAAAATACACAAATATAAGTGTTTTTAGAGAGACACACAATATTTGTCTTTGGCAGGGCTTGTGCTTCTTCTTTAAAGTTGAAAGAAGCCACTCAGTGACTTGACTTGAACACGGAATGTAAGTATGTACATTCGAAAACCATTTTTTCATGTTTAATATGAGTCATCAAGAAAAGACACCAATAGAAACTCTGTTGAAGAACAGATCGTTTGAAAAAGTTTTGATGTTTTAATGATCGCAACTCGCTAAAGCTCAGATGCGGCAACCGAAGTTGGGAGTATGTGTAAATTATTTTGCCACTCTTACTTGATTTTTTTAAAATTATTTTCAGCAGATTTAAATTAAATCTACATTCAACAAGCATTTAAAATAAAGTATTTTATAAGATTAATACTTCATGTTAATTAAAGCAGACAGACAGACAGAAAGAGTTCCCAACTCAAAACCAATTTTGCACCCTGGACCTTATTTTGCAGATTTTGGACTGTGTCAAATACAGTTAAACTGTTTCAGTTGAGTTGCTGAACTTTCATGATCATATAAAAAAAAAAAAAAAAAACTGAGGTTACCTTAGTGCAGTTGGCAGCTTTTGGCTCCAGGTCATTGAGTGTTACAAGTTCTCGGAGCAAGCTGCTCTCCTGGTAGCCTCCCTTCACCCCGCGGAGCTTAAAGTACGCCTGTGGCTTGGAGAGGATGAGCTTCAGGTTGATGGCGAAGCCAGCCATGTCGATGGCAAACGGCCGGTGGGGGTCAAACACCGCCTTCCAGCCGTAGACCTTTCCGGCTGCGTTTACCTTGGGGGACTCGTAGCGCAGGCCGCCCACGAAGGCCACAGGCCACACTGAGACTTTCCGAGTCGACCTCATCTAGCCGGAGGAGAGGGAGAGGGAGAGCGAGAGAGAGCATATTAGTGATCTGAAGGAGCATACATGACAGGAAGACAGTAGTTTAGCTTCAGTCAGCAGTGCTGCTGCAGAGCATGGACGGAGATGATTCATTCTGAAAGATGGTGAATATTGACCGTGCTGCTGTACCAGTGCAGCTGACACACTGTTCAAGGGCTGCCGTACAATAAGATAATGAGGCGCAGCCATCTTAAGAGGGAGTAAACACAGGCAGAGCCAGGAGGCTTTAAAGGAGCAGAGCTATTAGAGAAAATGGCTCAGCTTCATGGTTGGCTCAAAAGATTCTTTAAGGTGGAACTGCACTATCCTCCTTTTTACTTCCTTTTTTTTGGTCCTTTAATCTTCTACGATCAAGAACTTTTGCCGCCCTCTCCTTTGTCTGTTGCTCCTTTGGTTCTTGCCACTCTGACAAAAAGCTGCAGCTGTAATAAAAGGTGCATTTTTAAAATGAGGGTCGAAGAGGATTTAGAAACTGCAGAGGCATTCAGTCAAACTCAATGCAGCAGAAATAATGATGCCTCTTAAGTACCTCTGCAGTCACTGGTAAGATGCAGCGCTTGCCTGCACTGATGGAACAAGCAGGCACATCGGACGCATTCGTATCTTTTCCGTTCCTGCTGAGCGTTCAGGCCAGGTGATTTAGGAGGAGCACAGTTTGAACATTATGAAGCGGCAGAAAACTTTGGGAGATTCGTGGATGTGAGCTCCTGGGAAAAACAAGTAGCTGAGTCTGTTCTAATGAGCTCTAGGAAGTAAAGGTGACACTGAAGAGATACTGGGTTTGTATATGTGTCTACGTGCATGGTTGGGCTAAAAATATCCTCTGCTACTGGTCACATTTTTCAGTCCAACCTCATCTCTCATCACACTCTTATTCTGTCTTTCGGTCTCCAGCTTGCTTTGTCGGCTACACAAACCGTATCTCCTCGCACCGTTTCAAGGATGAACGTTCTTTGGCAGGGAGTAAATCCGTCTCGTCTGGCTGCGACGTCACTTGCCAGCTTCCACTTGCAGATATGTTTACGCCTTCCCTCACAACAAGAGAAAACAACAAATCAGGCCCCTTGCAGGTGGTGTCAAGAGGTTCGTCACTCTCCCATCCACACTGGAAATGTGAAAATGAGTGTTCCGCTCGCTTCTTCTGGAGGGAATATCAGCCGCAGTGAAACTGACACAAATCCCCTCTTCTGCTGGCAGCCAAGCAAATGAAAATGCAACCAAGTTTCCCCTGCCTCACTCAGGCGAATATGATGGGTTTGTACACATTTTCTTGTGTGGTGTTGCTCCAGTTTTGCGAATGCATGCCAGTCTCGGGATTTAAACTCAGTTTCCTGCTCTAGTTTGCTAGGGGCCTACAGAGACAGTACTGTGTTTGAGATGTTAGACTGAAAAGAGAAACAAAGTCCTTTGTTTGAAAACACACATAAAAACCAATTATTATCCTAGATTCTTCAGTCCTTAAGGATATTTCGGGAGACAATGGAAACTGCCCTATACATTGCTCTAATTTGTGGAGTCGTTTGGGTTATTATCCAAACGAAAGATTTTCATAAAAGTTTCTCAAAATTTTCTTTGTTTCGAAAACATAACTTATTCAGTTTACGTCCAACTGACATGCTATTTTGTTAAACTCAGAAAAGAACTTTGTCCATTTAAAAATTCTATTATTTAAATATTCCCCACTCCCCAGTGATTAAACTTGGCTAAATTCAGCAAGCCCATACCCGTTACATTCTTGTTGCTGAGAGGAGACAAATAAAAACTCTAGCCCAAAACTAAATTAATTGACCTCCAAAAGTTTAAAATTATACATCTTTCTTCGATTCAAGACCCCTTTATACTTTGGATCAACAACAATTTTCTACAAAAACGCAACTGTTTTTTTCAGTAACTTGTTTTTTTAAAATATATTTTGGAGTATTAAAAAATATTAATTTATTTTAACATATATAAGATTTTTGTGGCCTTTGAGGCCTTTTCGCTAAATGACTTTGTCCATCTTGGCAAAAGGTTTGGACAGAGACTGCAGACTTTGTAATGCTGGCTTTGCTCTCCCATTAATGGCTAAGATAAGGTTGTTCGGAATGTAAGCTCCATAATCATTTTGTCTTTAATTTAAAATGAGAAGATTGCTTTGTTTTGAAGTGACTCGTTGTCATTGCTGTGCTTATTTCTTCTTTTTACATTGCTATTCATACATTTATATTCGTAAAACCTTGGTTTTTCGAAAAACGGAGATAGGAAGTTGTCAGCCACTGACCAATCAGCGGTTGCAATTTGTATGCGGACGCACCTTATCTGGAGGAAGTAAACCTCCCACAACGTTGCCGCCGGGGTTCGTCAGTGGTTGCTAATGCTAACATGCTGTGGTCATAAATATTTTGGGGAAAATAATTGGAAATCATGGTTCAACAATGTCAGTGGGGAACATGCAAACCTGACATTTGTTTCCCAGAGTGTTTAGAGGGCATAATTTAACTTGTTACATTTCCAAAACCCAAACGGAGTCTGGAATAACGCAAGAGATTGAACCAAGGCCTGCAGTCGACCTCATGTCCACTTGAATAAAAGTATGATCAACACCTACCACATGTTGTCTTCGAGAAGGTAACTGATAGTAAATATCCCTTTCTATTGTCATAAGGAAATTTACTGATAGTCAAATCAAAGATCATTAAGTGAAGGTATTTATGCTTGATTGTATATGTGCAAATTCCAATGGTAGCACTTTGGCAGCTTGAAAACGTGCTGCAGTAGCTGTGGTATTTACATTTAAGAACCATTTTATGCTACTGTTTATTTTTAAGTATTTTCCTTAAGGCAGAGTTTCACAAGCTTATTCTCCCGCTTTGTACGTGCAAAATAGTCTTGACAATGAGACTTAGTGCCCCACATTCTTGCTGTGAAAGACGTTTCTCCGTTGTTTCACACAAATAACATTATAGACGGACTCGTTGGTGATTTTTTTTTTTTTTGCCTGTAGTCTTTGCCTCAGTGTTGGCTCATAAGCCAAAATGACTCAAAAAATGTCTTGGGTAAGGCATTGAGATTCCCTACTGCCGCCATTATGACATCTTTTTGTCGGAGATTCGCTCTACTTCCGCATGGGGGCGGAGTCGGCATCAATTCAATTTTTATGCATCCTTTATTCCATGAATGTTAGATATTTTTAAAGATTGCTTACTAAGTGAAATAGTGACAAGGGACAAGAACACTACACTAAATAGTGAATTAAAAAAAGGTTTTGGAGGAACACTTTGAATGCATCATTGTAACTGAGCAGAAATTATTCTTTTATTAAGTACCGTATTCACAAGAGTTCATTAAGGACTGAATATATCAAGAATATATTTATCATTGTCTGTGTTGCTGCAATTGATGGATTTAAATGTCTTGGTGTGCATTCATGAAAGCAGCATAAAAACATTCTCCATTGCTTCAAAATCTTAGCAGTATTACTTGTTTAGTGATTGTTTTCACAATCTTTACAAATCAAACTGTTCTTGTCTTTCAGAATTTAACATATTTGTTAAATTTAAGTTTAAATAAATTTAAAGTAAATTCAAATTCTAGTTTACATAAACATATTCAAACATGAGTAAACCTCCTCCCATTTAAACATTCGTCAGTTAATTTAAATGTTGATAAATGAGAAATTTTTAATTCATAAATGCTTTTTTTTTTTCTTCCTTGCACATAATTTGAAATTTAGAAGATGAGAAATATCGGGTTTGCACACAATTAGCACATTTTGAATTAGCATTGCAGCCTCTGGTAGTTATTGTCTTGTTGGCTATGTGAGTGCTGGGGCTCGTTTGTGGAAGATAATTTTCCCTTGGGGACAATAATGTCTGAAGTGTAAGACTCAAAAGGATCAGCAACATGAGGAGCCTGTTGAGAGTGCCTTTCATATAAAACTCCTATCAGACTGATGTGTTTGTGTGTGGGATTTGTCTACCTTCAGAACTCTAATGGAACACTGACTAGTAGCATTTTAGTTAACAGAGAGGCAGTTTACTAAGTCGTGATTTGCTTTCTCTGTTTATGATGCAATCATGATTTGCAGTGTTTTATTACTTTTTGCTCCAAGTCAGCTTGCCCAGGTGTGTTTAATTCTGTTTTATGCAACCTTATAATCTTTTCAAATTACCCTGCAGTATAAATACAGAGTTTTTCAGGTCTTAATACGTCACCTGCATATGTGACTGACCCTCATCTACTCTGTTAATGCCTGTCAGGATTTCAGTACGCTGTACAGTAGTTTCATCTATTCAGCTGTCGCCTTTTATTTTTCCCTTTTTCTATTTTCACACTCCCGTAGCTCTGTCTTTGCCCCCCAGGGTTTTTAACTTTGGCCTCTGAATAAGCTTGTTGGAGGTGATGGAAGATCTCAGAGGAAGGCAGAGCACTTTGGCTGATTTCCAGAGAAAGGTAATGACAGTCACCATCAATACCGGCCACTCCATTTGCCACAGACAACGTCTGCAAAACTAACAAGACTTGAGGTTAAAACTGGCAGGACCTACACTGTTTCTGCTCAGGTAATTCGACTGATGTCGAAACGGATGGCTTGAGATGTTCTGATTACATGTGCTGACATCACTCGGGCAGCTTCAGATCCCTGACTATGCTTGTTGTGAGCTAAGGAATTGTCTGACAGAAAGGAGAAAGGGTAGCTGAGCAACATGTTATAAATATACTGCATAGGAAAGTGATGATGTAAAATGTTTAAGACAAGAAGTATAGTGTGAACCTTATGAAATAAATTATTTGTGCAATGCCCTAATTTTGAAGCAACATATAAAATTAAAAACTGTGTATATTTTCTTACACAAATAATTAAAATGGAAGTTGAGAAGTAAGACTACTTGTGTCAACCTGTGCAAAATGGGCAACTCAGCTTAGAAAGATTGGATTATTGTTTGAAATTAAAAAGACATATAAATCTGGAGCTAATGCTATGATGGGGCCAAAACATAACAATATAATATGTGTGTGTGTATGTGTGTAAAAGCAAAATTGCATCAAAGCAGCTTTAATTTATATATCATGAAATTGCAAAATGTATTTTTGCATGTTTTCACACATGCAGGTTGTGAAATCATGTTATTCCCTTTAGACAGCATAGCAAATCTAGTATGTGAGCTTGCACAGAAAACTGAGTTTACTAAACTACACAACAAATTAATAATAATAATAAAAAAAGATGTTTTTAGCAACTGCATTTTTTGACTTTAACCCAGTTCATCTGCAGCTTCCGACACAGTGAAAGTCATGAGTTGGCAAAAATACATTTTTAATATTTCTGCATACACTGGAGAATTTTAAAAACTGAACAGTTTTCACTTGGATCATATGTCATCTGAACTTGAGATCAGTTGCCTGTGGCAAATTAAGTATGCTGCAAGGCAGTGCTGAAATTGCGTCATGGTTCCTTTGGTAGAGCAAACTGTAAACAGAAAAGTTATATAAAAAAAAAAACATTCATAGCCATGCTCAAAAAATGCTAAGACATTAACCAAAATTTCAAGTGCAGAATTTCAAATTTCATAAACATTTGTGAAAGACACCAGAATATACACCAATAGAGTAGCAGGGTTGACAACGGTATTTACCTCCTCAAATAGCTCCAGGCTGTACGAGTTGTCATCGTCTGCAAAATAGACAAGGCCTGGCTGGCTGTTGTTATTTTTGAAGGTCTCCCTAAGCCAACGCAGGGCCAGGTTCCGCTGCATGGTTCCTCTGGGGATCCTGGGGTCACGAGTGTCACCTCGTATTTTAAAGTTCTTGGGAGTCTCCACATTGAGGTGGGTGTAGTTTAACCCCGTCTCTCGGAGGAGACTTGTGACAAGAGGAGTTCTCCTCTGCGAGTCTTCTATCAGAATCCAGTGCAAGTTGGGGACATGGAGGAAGGTGTTTGCGATACGGGTCAGCTCTGCCTTCTGCACCGGCCGGCTGTATGTGGGAGTGATGATGTGAATCGTGGGCAGCACATCTGACCAGGGTGGAGGCCGCGTGTACACGTACTCTGTCCTCACCACTTCCACAATGTCCTTATCTGAGGCACAGTATTCTTTGGAGTCCTGACCACCAGCCTCCCTCCTGCCCTCGGCGCCTTCATCTGCAGATATGGGCATAAGAAGGCAGGTAAGGCATTAGTGTAATCCTGAGCTGCTCTGAATATTTGCCTCAGGTGACTTAAACCCAATGGGGGTAAAGTGTACCTGAGAGTCGGTGGTGGTGGACCGCAAGCCTCTCTGGAATGATAAAGATCTCTTTTACTAGGTGGTGACAGGCTGCAAGAAGTGAAAGCAGGCACCGTGAGAGGACAAAACAGCTGGCGGAGAGGGAGACAGCGTGAAACGATGGAGGGGAAACATGAGCTCAGCTATTCCCAAAGCATTGCTTATGGACTTTTACTGAAATGTAATCATAAGAACAAGTCTATGTGGACTGAAAGCTTTTTTTGGTCCAGACTCCACCACAGACTCCCTCTCCATTCTTTTGCCTTTTACTGCATCGTTTAAGTGTAGCCCTGCTATAATTTACCGCAACTGAGAAAATCTTTGACCAATTTCTGAACAGAGAGGGCATACATAGGATTTTTCTGACAATTACAATTGACTTGAGCTGTGTCTATAGCCTATGTTGTAACTTGTCCAGCAGAGGGCGCTTAATTTACTTTTGTTAATATAATTTGTTTGAAAGGTACTGTGAGAAAACTAAACTAAATTAAAATTGTTTATTGGGTTTCAGTTTTGCCTCTCAGTGGTTGGATGCTTAAATGAGTGATGCCTAACTTTAAATTCTGATTGGCTGAAGGGAGGGAGCAGCAGCAAGAGTATGGGAGGAGTGAGGAACTAGGAGAGACAGGCGAAATTGGAGTGAGCAAAAACAAAAAATTAAAATTGCTGAAAGTTTTAGTTCTGAGTTTTGAATTGGGTAACAATTGCACATGCTTCAACGTGGAACAGCCAAACATCAAGAAGCTGGGGCATGCTAAAACATTATAGTGAAATTTGTGCAGCTACACTAGACCGAAGTGGGAGTGAGTCGCCACCGAACCAGATGGCGCTTCAGGATTCCGAAATGTCTGTTTGCACCTCTGGCAACATGGGATAAGCAAACTCAATGACTTTCATGCTTTTGTGAACCTACCAGAAGATACTTGGTGGCATTGTCATTTACAGACAATTTTGGGGGTGGCGGGGGGGTAATGTGAGATTTTTTTCTTTTAGGCACGACTTGTGCATCATTTTTGCATATCTACTTCAAATCAATAGCCATGTATTGTCTTGGGCTGCACCCAATAGACTGTAAGAAAAAAAAAAAAAACATATACAGAAGGGCAGTTTTGTCCAGAGGAAAAAGGACAGGTGCTCCAGCGCCTCCAAGTGTCTATCTGTGCATGTCCCTGCTCAGTGGCCGAAACAAGATAGCTCTTCAGGTGACTGGAAAGTCTGAAAGCCCCTCTGGCAATGAGGGAGACAGAAACATGCCGTCCTGACCATCTGTGCTGAGCTACACTAGATCCATACTGCATAATGTCAGGAGGTGACACGTGCGGACACAGAAAATATTCCAAGGTTGAGTGAGTACTCTCATCTTGTTTGTGACTCATTGGATTTAACGGGTCTCATTGAGTTTGGCCCCACCGCTTCCGAGTGTCAACGATCAGGCCGACAACGGGGTTTCATTTGCATATCCTAATTTTTGGGGACTGATAAACAACCCTGATTTCTTTTTGGCTGTTTTCATTTAATATCACCAGCTGGTGTAGTCTTAAAAGTGAATTCCCAAGTCGACAAACCCTACACAAAAACAACATGTTTTTGTGTAAAAAAAAAAAAAAAAAAAAAAAAGTAGTAAAAGTTAACAAAAAAATTAATGACGATGTAATTGGAAGACATTGTTGACAATACTTAAACACACAACTACAGACTCTTAAAAAAACATTCACAAAAAGTATATTTTGTAGACATTTTATGCTCTTCAGTTGAATCCTAATTAATTAATCAGAAATTGGCTTCGTATTAAAGCAAGCTATGTAATGCTGGTCACACTCAGAGCTGACGTAAGGCAGAGTGAAGTGGCAAGTGAAAGCCATATGGCCCGCCACCATGCTTATAATGCAGGGGACCACCCTGAATTGCACTGTAAAAATTGATTGTTAAATTTAAAAGGGAAAATTTTTATTTAATTATTTATCACAGAATCTTTTCTAAAAATACTTTTAGGTGTAAAGCTGCACTGTGGAATTTTTATAAGAAAGAAAATGCGTATTTGTTGAAACTGTCACCATGTTGTGACAGTATGGTCTGAGACAAATCTGTTTACCGTAATTTCCGGACTATGAGCCGCGACTTTTGTCACTCGCTTTCAACCCTGCGGCTTATACAAAGATGTGGCTTATTTGTGCATTTTTTTCTAACAGCCGCCAGGGGCGCTCGAGCAGAAAAGGTAAGAGTGAGACAGGTGGAATGTATGTGTAGAGGAAGACACAAGTTTAATGTAACTTAACACGTCTCAGTGCTCAGGAGGAAGATGAAGACGGCTCTCAGTGACTTTTACCGATATGTTTTTTTTAACCAGCCCTGTTAGTGCTGTGTTACTACCATATTGCTGCTGTGTTACTGCCGCGTCACAGGCTCTATTTGGAAAGAAAAGCTAAGGTATATTATTAAAACTTTGAAAACTCTTTCTGTGTACCGTCTGTATGTAGGCACATGC
>CAEFZY010074728.1:0-10414 GCA_903066815.1 Brachyrhaphis roseni
GCAGTGATTTGTTGCAGCAACTGCGGCGTCTCGTTGCAGTGATTTGTTGCAGCAACTGCGGCGTCTCGTTGCAGTGATTTGTTGCAGTAACTGCGGCGTCTCGTTGCAGTGGCGTCCATCACTGCCGTGTTCACGGTGAAGCAGCTTAAGGAAAAGGCCAGAGAAAACGCTGAGCCGTTCTTCTGCCTCGCCTACGGCTTCGTCTCCAAGCTGGACCTGGACTCGTCCGTGTCCAAAGTGGTCAGGACGCGCTGGTACTCCCAACTCGCTGCCCCAGACGGCCCATGAATGCACCACGGTGCCGGCGACTGTGCGCTGACCCGCTCTGCCTCCTAGTGCCAGGTGCCGCTTCCTGGTGCAGCCGGAGCTGCAGCGCTGCAGCAACCAGCTGTGTCCGGGCGGCGAGCGGCCGCTGGCGTCCTGCACCGCTTTCGACCTGCTGGTGGATGTCACTGACCACACCGGCACCCTGCAGGCCTGCAGCTTGCGAGGCCCTGTGGCAGAGCAGACCCTCGGCTGCACGGTTCGTTCCTCCTCACTGTCGCTTCTGGGGTCAAATTTCGCCAGTCGACCAAACATCCCTTCCTGTGTTGCAGACGGAAGAGTTTGTCGGATTGATCGACTGTCAGCGGACGGCGCTGAAGTGGAGGTTTCTGCTGGAGCGGTGCAAAATATACCTGAAGGTACCGCAGGCATGGATTGGTGTTGCTATGGAGACCAGTCAGGTGTTTAACGGCAGGCGATGTGTTGCAGATCTTCCCCTCTGCCAAGATGAAGAGCGGGATGAGGGGTACAGTCCTGGGCTGCTCGCTGGCCGACCCTGGAGAGGTGAAGCAGAGCATGTCTGCCCTGCTGCAGGAGCAGTGATGCAGCCGCAACTAATGAGAAAACTCACAGATAATATTTATTTAACTTATTCATCTAAATCTATTTATTCTGTTAGCATGGACAGCTTGTTAGATTATTAAATATGTGTTAAATAAATGATTCATTTAAAAGCATCCATAGCTATTTTGTGAAATGTTTCAATATTTATTATATTTATTAAGTGGCCAATATTGAACTCAGGATTTGTCTGCAGTTTGAAAAAGTATTTCTATGTCAGAATAAAGAAAAATTCAAGAATATTTATGTTTGCAGACCCTCTAAAGTTTCATCCATCCATTCTGTATAATTAAAATTTTACTTATAAAGTATGGGGTCAAATCCTGCCAAAATTGGTAATAAATACTTTTAATTAATTGCGTGATGGAGTAAGTAATTTGCCAAATATTGCATCAACAAAATGACAACTTTGCCTACTTGTTTAATTATAGTGTGACATAAATGAATATTTTTTATCATCTACAGCAATTTAATAACTTTTTATTCCTCTCCAGAAAGTGTAATAAACTGATGTATAATAAAATGAGTAAATTTAAAAATAATAAATACAGAAATTATATATAGAGAAAAATGATTAAATAAAAATGTGACAGTGAATAGAAAATGTTAAATTAATACCAAACATAATAATAATGAAATAACAGGAAGCATGGAAATAAAATGGAATATTAAATAATAATTTAAAATAAATAAAAGTTATTTTTTAGTTTTTGGATGCAATCAATATTTTAGCAGGTCATTATTTATCTCTATATTTTAATGTAAAACTTTGTCAGTATCTGTCCTCCATGAGGCGTCATGAAGCGTTTCAACCCAAAGCAAAACTGTATTGATAATGTATTGATACTGTGTCACTGAATACTGACACCTGCTGGACATTAAAAATCCCTACAGGCAACGTAGTTGACAGACTGATTTGATGACCTGGTCTACACAATAAGATTTCAGTCATTGTATTTTATTGTATATTATATGTTGTGTCATATCTTCAGTTAAATTAAAAATATATTTGATATTCTTCAATAATGTGAACATGTACCATAAAGTGAAAATTTAAGTGAACGTGTTTGGAATGAAGATGCTTGTGGACTATTTTTTTGGGGGGGTTTTTTTGTTGTTTTTTTTTTTTACAAATTTTCATTCAAGCAAATAAGTTTTTCCAACATTCTGAAATTTGGTCTGTTACGCTTTTTGACACAACTTCTCCTGCTGTAGAAAAAAATGAAGTAAACAATACATTTATATGAAATGATTTATAAAAAGCGACTGAGTAATTAGTAGAATGTATACCTGAGTTTATCCAGGTGTGTCTGACACGGGGTTTTGTCTATGGGCTTGACGCCTCGGTGTGGCCGGAACCATCACTAACTCCTGTAAATAAATGCTTTGCCTTGTGACCAACCGATACAAAAAGTGGTAATTACACGAGGCACACTATCCTCTATTAAAATTTCAGTCATATTTAATATTTTAAATAATTTTAATATTAAACAATATGTTTCCAAATCATGGCCCCATTAACTCAAAATCAGTGTGAAATTGTTCTACTATAGATGAAGCACAATCTATTACATTTTGACCTCTTTCTTATTTTTAACTAATTTTATATTTTAAAAATATTTTTAAAAAATGTTGATAAAATGTATTACCTCAGATGATCATCACATTTGTTACCTTTAATGTTCAATTACATAAAATTCTAGGACTGGATTTATTTCATTGCATGTTCACTTCTTACCTGAAATATGTTAAATACAACAAATATTAACTTAAAGTGTGATCTATTTCATGACATTTACTTTTATTGTTTACTCTGAACTGTTTAATTACACATTAAATGTTTAAAGATTGGCTCTTTCATCTGGTTTGATTGTTACATTAAATATTTACTGCAATATGTCTAATTATATAATTGTTTACTTTAATCACATAAAATGTTTATTTAAAAATATAATCTTTCATTACATGTTTATTACCTGAATTATTTTAAATATCTAATTTTTACTTAAATTCATTTCATCACCTGTTTACCTGCAACTTGAAGTGCTTGATTCAAACGTTTTATGAATGAAAATACAGGCAGGAAAACAGTGAAACTAAAATCCGTTTTCCATCTTTTTACCGTTTCGGTCGTCTGATCGGACATTACATCCAATAACGCAGCAAGTTCGAACCATTGCTAAATAATGTTAAGTAACTTGGATTCAAAATATCTGACAGTCGTTTTTATCGGTTATATTTATGGCCTGAAGATGGCGCTCATATCCCCACGTCTAGAGCAGTGACGTCACGTTCCAAAGCTCTATAATGCCACCAGCAGGTGGCGGTTGTGTCCCATCATTTTATCCAGGCGGAACTCTTTAGGCCCAGTTTCAGGTTTCTGGCGGACATTTTACGGAGCCGTGCCAGCCCTGGAGCGAGAACAGAAGGTAATGTAAACAAAATAAACTCTATTTATCAGAAACTGTGTTTTGGTTCTAGCAGAGCTAGATTTATTTATTTTCTAGAAGCTAAGCTAGCTAGGATCAGACGTGGTGACGTCATAATATGTTTTTCTGACGCTAGTAAAGGGAATATTTCCTGTTTTTAAGCTTTTGCAGAGTTCACCTTCCATCTGCAGAACCATGAATGTGAACCAAGGGACGGTGGGCAGCGACCCGGTCATCCTGGCTACGGCCGGATACGACCACACGGTCCGGTTCTGGCAGGCCCACAGCGGGATCTGCACCCGAACGGTCCAGCACCAGGACTCGGTATCCTGACCCACAATCAGCCGAAACCACGAGTTTACAGCCTTTACCGCCCGGCCCGGTCTGTCTGAGGTCAAATCAGAGCAGCTTTCTAAGTTATATACTTATATGTCTTATATTGTACTGACTTTATTTTATTACAGTTTACTTACAATAGTGCGTCACGTAGCATTTTCTCTCAAATGTTTTGGATGGTGAATGTTGAACCGCAAAGAGCCGAGGGATTTTAATATTAGGAATGTTAGGAGAATAAACTTATAATATCAGGGGAATTAAGTCGTAATATTAGGGGCTTAAAGTCACAATTTTACGAGGTTAGTCTTAACTTCACAAGAATAAAGTTTTCAAATAACAAGAATAAACTTTACAATAAACTTGTAAGGAGAATAAAGTTATAACTTTATTGTAAAAGTTACTGTAAAAACAGAAGTAACTATGTCTTCTGTGGTTTTATGTTTTATATTATGTAAATTACTTTGTGGTTTCTGGCCTGCAAAAGGTGGGATGCAAATACAGTTTACTTATAAATAACGTTTATTACTTACGATTTGGTAATGTTGCCTTAGAGCTGAATGACTTAAGGTTCTGGGTTTCCTTCCAGAAGCTTCTCTCCATAGTTTTCTGGAGTTCTGGTCCATTCCTGACAGAACCAGCAGAATCGGGTCAGGATTGTAGTCTGACTGGATGTGGAGGGACATCTGGGCCCATTTGGACCCGTTTGGACTTGAACTTCCTGGCTGATGTCTATCCATGTTGCATCTTTATTATGAAGTTCATCAGTTCCTCCTGCAGCAAAACAGTCCCGCAGCATGATGCTGCCACCTCAACAAGGTCTTTTTGTTTTTGTTCTGATTTTGGACCAGAACCCGTCCATGACATCATCATCTGGGCTTTCCCTGGTTACTAAAAGAGACATTAAGACATTTTAACATTTTCAGTGGTTTAATAATCTGCCCGGTAACAGGTGACTTCCTTAACTCCTCCTCCCTGCAGCAGGTGAATTCTCTGGAGGTCACACCTGACCGCAGCATGATAGCTGCAGCAGGTCAGTTCAACCCTTCATCAACTGTTTTACATGTTCTATGTTATCTGTTTCAATAAAGGAGGTTTATATGTGGAAGGATAACAATTCTTCAAAATCTTTATGACTAAAAATCTGAAAAGTGTGGTGGGTGTTTCTATATGTTCATTTGAACCACATTTTGCTTCAGTCTTTACGGTTCTACCAGCTTTGAGCATCTGCAGACTGGAACTGTTTCTCATCCTTGTTTGCTTCAACTGCATAAGGAAGCTTTTTATTACGGCTTCTGCTTGTTGTGTCTGAATCCTCTGAATCTGTGACTTCCAGGCTATCAGCACACCCGCATGTATGACCTGAACTCCAATAATCCGAACCCGGTCATCAACTACGACGGCGTCAGCAAGAACATCACGTCTGTGGGTTTCCATGAGGACGGGCGCTGGATGTACACGGGAGGAGAGGACTGTATGGCTCGCATCTGGGACCTCAGGTACCACCGCCGTTAGCTCGCCGTTAGCTCGCCCTGCAGCAGGCTGAGCTTGTCCTTGTTCAGGTCCAGGAACCTGCAGTGCCAGAGGATCTTCCAGGTCAACGCTCCCATTAATTGTGTGTGTCTACATCCCAACCAGGTGAGTCTGCTGGCTCCAGAGTAACTAGTTACATTTACCTGAGGAAGTTTTTGGGAAAAATATACTTTTACTATGCTGTACTTTTTACTTGAATCATTTTATTATGAAGTGTTGCTACTCTTAGTTGAGTAAAATTTATTAACTTATTGTAACCAAAATGTCACCAGACACAGACCTGCAGTTTTTGTCATTTGGAAAAATGTTTCTTTTGCCTGATTTTATTCAGCAGTTGTGGTATTTATATAAATTATTTTCATTTGGAAATATTTTAATTTCCACATAACTTTATATTTTGGTCTGTCTGATGATGTAATTTTTAAATATTAAATGATTGATAATTTTATCAGTTACTCAGTACCTGAGTAGACGTTTTGCCAAATACTTGTTTACTCTTACTTGAGTAACTTCTTGGACAGGTACTTTTTACTTTTACTTGAGTAAAAACATGTTGAAGTGGTTCTGCTCTTGCTTGAGTACAGTTTGTGGCCCCCTGCCCTCCTCTGCACACCCCAGGTTGGGAAACGGTTTGCCTCCAGATAAGCCGACGCTGCGGTTTGTGTTGGAGTCACGCAGCGTTTGCTTCATGGTCTGTGTTTTCCAGGCTGAGCTGATAGTGGGAGACCAGAGCGGCGTCATTCACGTTTGGGACCTGAAAACGGATCACAATGAGCAGCTGATTCCAGAACCCGAGGTTTCCGTCAACTCGGTCCATATCGACCCAGACGCCAGCTACATGGCTGCAGTCAACAGCTCGGTCAGTCAGGTTGCACAGAGCGCGAGCCGCAGGCCCGTCGCTGGGTTTTAAGGACGAGGAGGGCTTAGGCCCCAGCAGCAAGCATAGCGGGCGAGGACAAAATGGCTCAACTGCCACAAAAAGAGAGATGCTTTCCATTTTTAAAATAGAAAACTCTTCTACTACAAAATATGATTGTATACAGGTACAATCATACTTGTATGATTGTACCTGTAAATTTATAATAAATTTATAAATGATAAATTTATTATAAAATTTATCATTTTATAATAAATATAATATAAAATGATTTCCTAGCAAACATTGCTAAGATAATGATAATTCTCTGCAACTAAAATTATTAGGTTCTTTTAGAAAAACTTCAGTGCAAACTTTCATGCCTGTCTCATCTTCTGAGCAGTTACAGTCAGACTATTGTACAAATAATTAAAGGGGAGCTGACAAATTTAATTTCAGTTTATTTGATAGGGACAGACACACATTGACAGACAAACAGAACAACAGTCCCATGTTCACATGATAATGCTTATATATTGGACCTCTGTCTCTTTAAGAACTCCTGCTCTTCCTGAAGCTCCGCCTCCAGGAAGTCATCCCAACATGGCTCCTCTATTAACCCTTTAATGTTTTTATCAGCGCTGCTCTGAGCAGCAGCTCCTATAATGAGTTCAGCTGGTTGCTAATTGCTGGTGGCTATTTTGAAGGAGCTGAGTGGGGGAGGAGCTGCGCCTCGGAGGTGGGGCTAGGTCCACCCAGGCATTTAACAGCTGAATGGTTGCCATGGAGATTAAAGGATTTCTCAAACATGAAAGAATCAAAGCAACACTGCAGGGAAAACATGACAATATGATGAAAGATAAAAAAAAGTTGATTTTAGATGAGACTGCCCCTTTAAAAATGATACTTTATGTGATTATTTATTTAAACTCATATTATGGCCACAATGTAGAATTTTTTGGCTTTTTTTGTAACAAGAAACAAGCAAAAAACTCAAAAGACTTATTTCAGTGAGGGTTGAGAATATTTCCAGGGGCTGTGGCCCCCCTGAGGCGGCCTTGGATACGCCCCTGTGGGGCGTTAACCCACCCTGGTTCCTCTGCAGGGAAACTGCTATGTGTGGAACCTGGCTGGAGGAATGGGAGACGAAGTCACCCAGCTGATTCCCAAGACCAAGATCCCAGCACACAAACGCTACTCCCTGCGCTGCAAGTTCAGCCCAGACTCCACGTGAGCGACCTTTCACCTGCATGCTCTCCTCCAGATGCAGATGGTCTGTTTTTCTCTGTAAATAAGTTGTTTGTGTTTGTTCCCTCCAGACTGCTGGCCACCTGCTCAGCAGACCAGACCTGTAAAATCTGGAGGACGTCAAATTTCTCTCTCATGACGGAGCTGAGCATCAAGAGCAACAACCCTGGAGAGACCTCTAGAGGCTGGATGTGGGACTGCGCTTTCTCTGGGGACTCCCAGTACATCGTAACTGGTCTGTATACGAGCCCTGGAGAACAGGAAGTCTCTGACCTGTTCATGATTCATTTGAACAGTTCTTTTTATCAGAGTGGAATTTCCAGGCTCAGATATTTACGTACACCAGTAATATGTGTGTTTGTCCAGTGTCTGAGTTTCCATCGTCTCTGTTTTGTTTTAGACTCAGGTTTGTTTATTATTTCATCTTCTTTAACCTCTGGCAGCTCGACAAACCCGCAGCATAATGCTGCCACTGCAGCACATGGTAGAAGGTGAAAAAGTGATGAAAAAGTTAGAAGTGAAATAATCTGCCAGAGAACAGGAAACTCCAGTCATTTGGTTGTTCAGTAATTATTGAACAACCAAATTATTGAATTAAATCGGACAAAAAGTCACAACTAAACTGAACTATTCGATCCCTGGGCAGTGTTCTGTCTTTAAAGGCTTGAAATGTAAGTTTATTTGATAGGGACAGACACACATTGACATAGACAAACTGAACAAAACAGCAGTCCCATGTTTGCATCATAGTGCAATAGCAACAGCTAATTCGCAGCACTTGTCGAAATGATGTTGGTTAGTGTATGTAAACTTCTGGCCTCCACTTTAAATAGATTTCTTTAGTCCTTGATGACAGTTTTTCCTTCCACAGCGTCTTCAGACAACCTGGCCCGGCTGTGGTGCGTGGAGACGGGGGAGATCAAGCGGGAGTACAGCGGCCACCAGAAGGCCGTCGTCTGCCTGGCCTTCAACGACAGCGTGCTCGGCTGAGGAAGACGAGGAGGACGACGAAGACGCCAGCAAGCCGGTTCCTCACAGTGGAGGAGAGTTAAAGGTTCCCTGCAGCATCATGGCCGCCTCAGGCTTTACAGGACAGACTTTATCAGGCAGGAGGAGGAGGAGAAGGTAAACCTCACATTTCAACACGTTTCTGTATTTATTCACCACAACTGGACATTCAGCTGAGCTCCAGAAGGGCTCGCATTGTGTCACGTTGCAGCAAACTTCAGAGCTCCTTATTGGGACTTTAGATGACAAAACACACAGAATTATTGTGAAGAGGACGGAAAAAAAACCTAAAAATCGCTTTCATATTCAGCCCAAAATAAACAGAAGTTTGTAGAATTACCCAGGTTTTTTCTGTACTTCTCATTTACATCTGCTATAATCTGATACCAGGAGTGTCAGTATAAAGAGGCTGAACAGAAATGCACACCACACTTTTCAGATTTTTGTTTCACTTCAAAATGATGCGTCAATTTGTTGTATAAAATCCCAGTAAAGTTCCTAAAAGTTTGTGGTTGTGATGCATCTGTGATGCTCTCTGTGTTCAGATGTGTTTCTCTGTGCCTGGTGGGTCAACTGGGAATAAACCATGTACAGATTATTTAACCATCAGTTTTAGTCTCTTTTCTGTGAGTTTAAATGAAAACAACATCAACAGAAATACCAACAGTATGTGTTTTATTAGGCCGTTAAAAACATTTCTACAATGGTTGCACATAATTACACTCCAGTCTAAACAAAAACAAAGATTCTGTCTGGAACCTCCAGATGGTGCCACCAGGGGGCGCATTGCTGCCGTGTTTTCTGTCTCTGGAAGATGGAAATGAGCTGGCTGGCAGCTGCTGTGCTTACAGGCTGACCTCCGTCACTCAGGCAGGTAGTAGAAACACACCGACACACAGATGTTGCTGGGGAAGCAGATGTCGATGCAGAAGTAGACCAGCCGCTGTTTGCCTGGGCCTGGGGGAATTAGAGACACCATGGGGGTTAGAAACAGAACAGGCTGCTGATAAGCGCTTACAGAGACCGACGTTTTTCACACTCAGCTGAAAATCTGATTAAAACTCGTTGGGTTTTTATAGGGCATCGTTTGAAAAGTTAGTCTACTAACAAATAATTTGGGTGATTTAGCCTGACAGAAGAGAAAACAGTTTGTCACGTTTTATTTTCATTTATAGATACCACAGACTCAAACTAAAAATGTAGATGCAAACTAGATTGTTAGCTAGTAAACAGTCAGTCGACATTTACTTGTAGCATTAGGTGGATTTGGTTACCGGGAGATGAGTCAGCTTTACTATTTAGCTTGTAAGCTAAATACTTATAAGGCAAACTGGCTTTCTAACTAAATACTTAGCTTCAAGCTAACTAGATATTTCGCAAGTTACCTTACTATGTAACTATTTAGTTGGCCATAAGCTAAATATTCAGCTTGCCAATTAAACACAACCTATTTACTGAGCAGGCTAGTTTGTCAAGTAGATATTTAGTTTGGATCATAACCTTATCCAGGCCCCGCGGCAATAGGGGGCATTGAGGGGCATTAGGGGGCCCGGCAGCATTAGGGGGCCCGGCGACAATAGGGGGCATTGAGGGGAATTGCGGCATTAGGGGGCATTGAGGGGCATTAGGGGGCCCGGCAGCAGCCGTTCCCCCCTGGACAGGAAGCTGTTTGTTACTGTTACCTCAGAGTGGCCGACTCTCTGTTATTCCTTTATCGATTTGCTACAGTAGAGGCTTCCACACTTCCCATATCTGTGCCTTCTGTCACTTTTTTTCAGCAGATAAAACTGTTTAATCCGTTATTAACGCGTCGTAACCTGTTTTTCCGAGCCGCCTTTAAACGCAACATGAGCGCTAAGACGCTAGCTGGGTTTACACCTGCGCAGCAGCGAAGGAGACCTGCTGCTGCTGCACAGGAGTATTAGAATCATGGCAGCAAAACGCAAAGAACTTTGCACAGTTTTTCCCAAACTAACCGACTAAGTTGAGTAATGATGTTGGATACAGCTAATGTTAGCTGAAAGATCACTAGCTAATGTTAGCTAAAAGATCACTAGCTAATGTTAGCTGAAAGATCACTAGCTAATGTTAGCTGAAAGATCACCAGCTAATGTTAGCTGAA
>CAEFZY010074729.1:0-10269 GCA_903066815.1 Brachyrhaphis roseni
AATAAGGTGGTTTCAACTAAATTTGCATTCATCTTAATCAAGTAAAGTCAATTATTTGGTGCAAAACATTGCAAAGTGGTTGGGCTGACTCTATTAAATTACATTGGGTCCAACTATAGTAAAAGTTAAGTTGAGCCAACACATTCACTTTAAATTGGAGTAACAGAATTACATAGTGCTGAAATAAAGCAAAGTAATCAGGTGGAAATCCTTTCCATGATTTTTTTATGTTGATCCAAAGAGGGATTTTTTTCAGTGCAGTTTTACCTTGGGCCAAATTTGTTTGGATGGCTACTTTTTACAAGCTTGGCAACTGTCTTAAATGTTGTTCACTTGGGGATAATCTTTTATACTGTAGAATGGGGGCATTCAAACTGTCTGGAAATGGCATCTTCACACACTGATAGGCAGCAACAGTTGTTTCTTTTAAAGTCATTGCTCAAGTCTTTTTGCCTTGGCTGGGTTGTTTTTTTGTAGAGATGGTCACACTGATGATAAGTTTGACTAACTTAAATCCTATAGAACCTGTAAGAATTTATGAAGTAAAAAGTAGAACTCAGTAGTAGTTTGTTATTTGTAAACCTTTATTTTGTTTTATTGTGTTATTGGATTTTAAAATGATTTTGAGACAGTGTAAAGACTATCATTTTCTTAAAGAGTATTTCCTTTGTTTTGACACATAACAGTCTCACGATCAGTGTGTTATGAGTTTCTGATGAAGAAAAGGTTTTTGGATGCAGAATAATTAGTTTAATCTTTAATAAGTATTTGTCAACATTTGTAAAGGGTGGACTTACTGTATACATTTTGGAACTGAGCCAAAGTATCCATGCATCGACCATTACACCACAGTGTAATGTCAGTAAACAAACAGCTGTGTTGGCCTAACAGTGCTCTCCAATTCCTTACTGAATTAGGTGGAGTTAACTCCCTGAAGTATTTACAGCTCTCTGGTATGCCCTTACAACACTATGCGTGTTGGTGGGTGGATTGTGTGTGTGTTTTTGTGTCTCTGTGTGTGCATGAGTATGCTGGAGGAGGGGTTGAATGGGTATGATGATAAAGCAACCGTGCAGGCCACAGACAGATAAGTACAGTCGTAATATGAGAGGATGACAGGTTGCCGATGGTGAAAGGAGGGCAGCAGCGAAGAGATTAACGAGGCTAATTTGTGACTGTGTGGGTGGGAAAATAGTGTTGAAGTGTGAAAGTTTATGACTGACCCTTAACAGCCCTCCCTCTTTAAATGGCAGCTTCTTCTAACTGTATCTTCCTTCTTAAAACTTTCCTTCCTAAAATCATGTCACATGCTAGTTCCAGCACATATTTAGGCAAAAACAAAACTTAAATGTTTTGTCGATATAAAAAAAAATCACATACAAAACAAACAATGGCTTTATATGTGGTTTTGTATTTAGAAATGCCTTTTAATTTTATTTTATGGATATATCAATTGTAAGTTCTTTGTTGTTTGGGTTTCCAGGTGTCTGTTTCTTTTTCATCCAATGAATCCATGCCAGGAGACTCAGTGATGCTGCATGTCCGGGGTGAGAGGGGATCATGCGTTTGTGTGGCCACTGTGGATAAGAGTCTTTATTTGTTAAAGCCTGACTTCCAGCTTAGTACCAACAAGGTTTGTCACATTATTGTTGTTCTAAAACTCAGTTATTCTGTAGCTTGATGTGTACGCAGGTGTTTTGGAGATCCACCAGAAACCTAACACTCCAAGTTGCATTCCTGCATATGAATGTGTTTGCACTGTGCAGGTGTTTAAAGAGATGGCTGATTTCGACGTGTCAGACGTTTTTGGTGTTCCCAAAGATGACGGACAAATGTGGTGGCCCGGACTGTCCTCAAAGAGACGGAGGCGATCATCTGTGTTCCCATGGCACTGGGACGTCACTAAAGATGCACGCTTTGCTTTCACAGTGAGAAATCACAGTTTAAATGCCCACAACATTGCTGCGAAACGAGGTAGAAAATATTTCCTTTAAATGTGTTTATTCTCCAGGAAACAGGGTTGGTGGTGATGACAGATATGGTGAGCTTAAACCATCGGCAGAGCGGAGGGATGTACACTGATGAGGCTGTTCCTGCCTTTCAGCCACACACATCAATTGGAGTGACTGCCATTCACACAAGGCCCACAACCAGGTAGGACAGGCTACTGAAGTAGTTTGAAGAGATTAACGATTGTTATTGGTTATGTATTATCATACAACTGGTATCTGAGTTTGAGATAGAAAAAACTAAAACTCAGCACGTCTTACCGAACGAGAAGAGGATTATGATTACTCATAAACAACCAAGAAGTCCATTTTAACTCTGGAGGAGTAACAGACATCTACAGGTTTGATAGGTAAATTCATTTACAGACCCATTATTAGCTTTGTACTTTTCTAAAAAAAAATGTATGAAAGATTTGTAAGAAAAAAAGAAAGTTATATCAAACTTATGTTTGCAGATTGTCAAAAGCCAAGTAAAGGACATAACAGATGCATTGAAAATTAGCTTTGACTAGAAATCTGTGCACAGAACATCTTATTTCTATTATACATAGAAGCAATGTTCACTATATTTGTTTCTGTGAAGTAAACAAAAAAATGTGCTGATGTCAGACGAGACCCAAAGTAAACAAAAACACAAATAATTTGTCAGAATCGCATACTTGAGAAGAAGACATTGTTGTGCACATAAGTCACTCCTGAGGAAAGAGTTCTATTATTCAAAGAAGTGGCCAAATGTACTACTGTAGGAGCAGCAGAGATTCACAGTCTGCCTGATCTGTAAGCGATATACTATTTTTTGAGTTGGTTATTTATAAGTGAACTTGGAACCAGAATACTTTTGGTCAGAGATTAAAGATTTATTTTTATTCATGTCATTAAATCAGTGACAATATGCTTTGGATGGTAAACTGGCAGGGGTTGATGCTGGCCAGACAGTGAAGCGAGGACAATGTTGTGCTTAGAACATCTGACTTTTTCCACAGTTGGACATTTCTAGTTGCTCCTCTCCTAGAGATATTCTCCCAGACTCTTAATTGCCATGTTTCACACCAGGATTGCTGATGCAGCAATACAAAGATGCATCTGCAATGTGGTTATTGCTTGTCTTTTTGTTATTCTCCTTACAAGATAGCCATGAGCCAAAGGTAGCAATGAAGAAGGACTATAAAACAAGTGAATGCTTTTTAAATGATATTTTCCGCTGATGTTTTACAAATTCATTTGTTGTGTTGTAGGACTGAGAAGCGGAGACGCACATTTTTTCCTGAAACTTGGGTGTGGCACTGCTTCAACATCAGGTAAATAAATCTTTTGACTCGTCATGTCTCTCTGAAGCATTTGGTTTTGTACTCAGCTTTGTCTTATCAAGGGAAAATAGATTTTTAGAATGTCACTATGTATACAATGAAATAACTGCACATTATTAGTATTATTGTTGTTGTTGTTGGTGGTGGTAATCTTGTTTTTATATGTGGATTTCAATACTTTAAGATCTTTTTTGTGTGAAGCTTTATATCTGTTGCTCCTGTTACACCTTAATTCCCTTTTTGTGGGATATTAAACAGTTGTAGAATAGAATAGAATAGAATAGAATAGAAGTACATTGCACAATAGAGAATGTTGTAAAAAGGGTAATAAAAAGTAAGTCTGAAATTTACAGTTATTGTGGGCATCGATGTAATTATTTTTGAGGTTTCCCAAATGTATTAGATTCATGATAGTTATTTGCTGATAATACAGCATGCATCTATAATGATTAAAAAAGAATAACAAGAATTAGATGCTTAAGTTTAAATTTTGTAAAAAGAGTAAACTCCTCTTTTTTACATACTTCTTGCCATTGTAGCCTAAGAGCTCAACCTTTGTTTCACCTGGAATTCATTCTTAAATGCATTTTGCACAAATTTCAGACTAAAGGTTGACTTTGGTGAATGTGCTTATTTCTTGGTTAGTATTCTCTTTTATAAAATTTGCTTCATTTTGCACAGGTCCATACTGCCATCCTTCTGAGAGGTTATTTTCATTTACTTTTTGAGAAACTTATGAAGCTGACTACACCCCCGCTCCCATACAGCCCATTTTCATGTTATGTAAAATTACAGAAAATCTCTAAAATAAATCATGAAAAAATGTCCAACAGATTTACAAAGGCTTTGGAGAGGACCACATTCCGTTCTGCTTTCCTGTAAACTTCAAAGCTCAGATTTTCCTAAAAAGTATTTTTCAGTAAATTCTTGCCAACTTTAATCAAAGGGAGGAGTGTGATGCTGCTTTTTGAAGTTTAATATGTCATTTGACTTCGCCAAGACCAACATGAAATGCATGCTGCCAGGAATGACCTCAAGCCATTCCATACAGAGGAACAGATTAAGTCAACATCCAAACGTCCCTCTCCGCCATCCAATTTGGAGTGTTTGCTGTAGTTACATCAGTTGAGATGTTGGTGTTGACACAGGTGTTAGCAGTATAAAAATGTCCAATTAAATCTACCGTTATCAATCAAATGTGGTTTTTCATTGCCTGTGTTAAATGACATCAATAAATGATGTCAAAATGTTATCATTGTCCAACACGTTTCTGAGTTGTGTTTCATTGGGTCACTCACAGCTCTGAAACTGGGGAGACTCTGCTCCAGTTGGATGTCCCAGATTCGATCACCACATGGGTCACAGAAGCTGTTGGACTCTCTGAGGAGAAGGGACTGGGTTTGGCAGAGAGGACAGAGCTTCGGACTTTCAAGCCCTTCTTTGTTGACTTCACGCTGCCTTACAGTTTAATTAGAGGGGAGCAGACCAAAGTCCCTCTTACAGTCTACAACTACCTTCCTACTTGTTCAGAGGTAAAAAAAAAAAAAAAATGTGATTGCTGTGAGGGGGTTGAATAGACACTTTTCCAATGTTGATATTTTACTTTCACACACTGCCTGTGTCATTCAGAAATAATTTCAAACTCTCCTGTATGTTTTGTTGTAGCAAGGTGAAAACAAAGAGGTGCAAATTTTCTTATTGGAATTCTGACTTAAGAGGTCATCCTTGTTTTACCTAGTTGAACTCGAAGAATATTCCAAACAGAACCCACCATAATACCTATTGCCATGCCATCATGATTTAACATAGGTCAACATTAACTTTATGTAAATTTAAAAGAAAGAAATCCTGCATTTTCTGATACCTTGTACTCCTTGTCAATAATTTCTTCAGCTCACATTTTAAGTTAAAGGAAACAGATGCAAAGCAAAATATCTTCGTTATTATGGACAGGCCCTATACGTCAGCTTCAATATGCAGTTTAACAGTGAATTATTATCCATTTACACATACTGTATCGGATCACTATAAAATGATTTGATTTGTACATTTCAAAAAAAGGTTTATTGTTCTGTATTTCATGGACCCCAGAAATTTGTTGGTGGACATTCAGAGGTGTTTGTTATTGTAGTACAAATTATCCTACATTTTAAAAAATTATTAGTGACTATTGACTAGTGATGATTTTTTCACTAGCCTTGTTTTTCAGTAATCTCAGCAATTTCTGTAATCTGTTTCTCTCAATCTTAAAGTTTGCACCATTCAAAAGTAGATAAGTATTTGAGAAGAGGTATTTGAAATTCCTAAGGAATGCAATGTGAGGAGTTGATTTTCAGCTCCAAAATAGTTTGTAGCACTCACTTTGAAGAGCTATCCAAACTTTATTCTGGCCTTAAATGGACCCATCCTGCACTCCATTTACATGACATCATGATTTGTACAGATGAGCCTGTTAAATGGTCTTTGCGTGTGCTGCCCTGATGTCATGTTTGGTGAATATGCAAACCAGAATCACCCTTTCTTTGATGTCCACCCCTAAAACATGTGATTCTTATATTTGCTGCTCAGTTATTTATGACTCGTGGCATGGAGATAAAGAACTGTTAAAAGACCCTGTTTACGGTACCGCGCCCTGTGAAAACTGGATGACGACCACACTTTAATCCTTCATGAAGCCTGAGAGGCATTAAGTCAAGCAGCATGGAAATATGCTTGACGAAATGTTAATTTAAAAAAAAAAACTCTTTGCTTTCGGCAGTTTGAGGAAACACGCAATATGAGAGAGACAGAAGAAAGGTTATGTCATTTTCTGCCGTCATATGAGGTCAAGTGGTTCTTATTTGTCTTTTTCTCTCTTAGGTACATGTAAAAGTATCTATTCCAAAAGGTATCAAGTTTATTGGCCATCCTGGAAAGCATCATCTTACCAGAAAGAAATGCGTTGCTTCTGGAGAGGCTATTCCTACGTCCATTGTGTTGTCATTCACTGAACTGGGGTCTGCAAACATCACAGGTATTCCATCCCTTTATCTATAATTTAAACTGCAGTTAATTGATAAAAGTCTCATTAAGAAACATCTTCCCTGCACTAGTTAGTTTCACAGTTCTTGTCCCAATTTGCCAGAGCAGCAAAACATTTATTCCTGTTACAGAACTAATCAGATTTTTGATTATGCAAATCAGACTATATCATTAAACATAACGATCATTATCAAGCATGATAAACTTTTTGCTAGGACATTGGGTCCTCTCAGTGTGAGTCCTTACAGAAAAGCCAGTCCTTTGGGAATGGAGTGTGGGCCAAGAGGCTGAGCTGTGTGTGATCTGGTCACCCACCCCTGTTACAAGCAGTCCCCTCCTGAGCGCATGTGAAAACAAAGCTGACCAGCAGTAGGGGAGAGTAACCAGAGCTGCACTGTGACACTCAGTGGCATGTTGATGAGTTTTCAGGTCACCAGCGGTCAAGGGGCCCCCCATGGCCCCACTCATAGTTTCCTGGCCTCTTGTGTTTCCTTTTCGCTACACACACACATAGAGACTCAACTTGGCACAGTGCCATATTGCCAATGTCCTCCCCATGAAGCGAACTGGGTGTCCATCTAGAAACATGTTTGACACCCAGATAATTAGGGATATGGCCCGTTTCATCTATTGTTATTTTTTTAACCTCTTAAATCCATTGTTATATTTTTCCTTTCGGTTCAGATTCAGTTTTTATGTGACATGTATATTTTCAGACAGAGTTTAAGCAGTGTTGAAGCTTTATGGTTTTGCAAATGCTAATAACTTCAGAGAACATTCTCAGTAGCTGCTTAATGGTGCTTATTGATTGTTGGCACTCATCTTTTTTACCACTTTGAAACCTCATACCGCAAACTACAGTCTGCATAGATTACTGACAACCACTATTTGTAATTACTGTATACAGATAAAAAGACAGTTCCAACTATAATATATTGGAGGGATTCTCAAATTCAGGACTCAAGGCCTGGTGTCCTACAACGTCTAGATGTCTCCAACACACCTGGCTCATATGGCTGAACCTCTGCTGGTTTGGGAAGAAAATGCCAATTGACATAGACTGGTGCATAGATCAAGCAAAAACCTTGGTGGGCATTCTCATCCCTTGTTTAAGGGTTCTTACAAAGAGTGGAATCAGTGCTGGCCCCAAAAGCTAAAACCTCCAGTGCATGTGTACAAGGTTCTAACTGCCTTATACTTTAATCAGAGGGGACCAGGTCCAAGAAGACCATTATGTCTGCTTTAGGAATAAGCGACCTCTACCAGACTGTCCTCTGCCAGCACTCTTGCCTCATCACAAAACTGCAGATGACTGTGGCCCCTTATAATCACTACATGTGACCAGACACTGCCTGGTCTAAGAATCAACAAAAACTAACCAGATTTCTGAAAGAGGTCTACAGAAGGATGTTATTTATTTTCAATGGGCAGGATGGAGTGCAGCTTGTTTTCTGTAAAAGATAAGACAATGAGCATTCTAAGAAAACTCTTTGACAGCACCATTTAATCAACTGGACGTCAGTGGAGAGATGAAATAAAAGAGATGTTTGCAGTACGAGCATCACATCCAGCAAAACAATCTTCAAATGACTTTTGCTCAGTAAGAGGGATTCAAGTGGTTTCCATTGTTATCCATTTGAAATAGGCAGATATGCCCTGGTTGGGTTTAAAGAGTTCAAATGAAAAGTCTCCATAATCAAGCAGTTTTTCTGATGTACTGGTGGATCTCTAACTTTTTTCTGGACTGTGGGAAAAACAGATGCCCAGTTTAATCTGTTCTTTGAAAACCTATAGGGCTGCTGTGAAATGGATTTAGAGAAACCTCATTACCTTAGCATAACTTATTTCTTTACGTCGGTGAGCGCCAATAGTCGAGAGGTTAATGCTCCCGGCTGGCAGCAAGGTGACCTGGGTTCGATTCCCGGCTCCGACCACACCACATTTCGTTGCTTGTACTTGTGACAGTGCAATGACAATAAAGTTGAATTATTATTATTATTTTCTCCTTAGTTTGGGGGCAAGGTTATTCATTTTTGTTTATTTGCCTATTCATATTCACTCGGACTCCAAGTTATTCTGCTAATTTTTGGTAAAATTTGATGATCAAATTACCAATCAATGAATTTGTCAGCTTAAGAGCATTTTGGCAAAATAGTTAAAAATAGTTCTTGCTCTGTCTTTCGTAAAAATATTTCTTGCTAGGAAGAATGCCGCAGATATATTTCTAGAGAATGTATTAAATTTGAAATCATGAATGATTATGATTTTATTTTTTTTATCTTAAAAGCTCGAGCTATTGCCTATAGTTCACCAAGTTGCTGTTCAGATGGAATACTGTCAGGCAAGAGTGTTAATTATGCAGATGAAAGGAGGATCCCCACTGGCATCGATTATGTTCGCAGGACTGTCCTTGTCGAGGTAAAAGAGTAAACATTCACTGTCATTTATTGAAAACTGTTTATATACTGACGGCAAACTGCTTGCTTTTCTTTTTTCTATGCTTTATGATCTGCTTGCAGCCAGAGGGGCTATCAAGAGATTATACCTACAGTGTTTTCTTCTGTCCCAATGGTTAGTGCAAATATGTTTCAATTATAATTTCTAAAAAAATGTTTTCCAAAAACCAAATGTGTTCACACAAAAGAGTCATTTTTTTTTTCTAATAATATTTCATTAAAATATATAAGTATTTAGTATGCAACAATCATGTCCAAAACTTTCCCAACAAAAGTGCATTTCGTATTATCCCTTTTAGAGAGAATCCACATTTCCACCCCTAATAAATATGAGTATCAGTATGTCAAAAAGCCATCCAAGATGACGCAGTTTGAGGTGGCAGTGAAGACCCACAACGACGCCCACATTGCCCTCTCTGCTAGTCCTCACGACAGTGCAGAGATGCTTGAGATTGTACTCGGAGGGAGGCAAAATACTCGCTCCTGGATTTCGTTGGGCAAAATGGGTGAGCCCCTGGTCAGTGTGTCCACACCAGGGATACTGTCCTGGGATGAGTTCCGCAGTTTTTGGATCAGCTGGCAAGGAGGCTTGGTACAGGTAGGAGAAAAACATATATGTATGTATATGTATATATATATATACATATATATATATATGTGTGTGTGTGTGTGTGTGCGTCTAGGTGGGCCATGGTTTGCATCCATCCAATGAATCTATCGTCCTGCAGTGGGCAGGCCAGTTTCCAGGACAGGTTTGACTTTTTCATGGTATGATGTACAAATTTTTGGTACTTTATGATTACAGATTATTTTGAAGTATATGCATATGTTTTTGTCCATCTAGGTGCAACACATTGGGTTCTCAACTGGGTGGGGCTCTGTAGGAGAGTTTAAAATCTGGAGGAAGGAGGACTCTGATGATGACCACAATGAGGCCTTCACTCTTGGGGTACCGCACAACATGGTGCCTGGATCGGAAAGAGCCACTGCATTTATGATTGGTATGGTAGTTTATGTTTGGAGGCATACACAGTGCCTTTCAGAAGTATTCGTACACCTTAAACTTTTCATATTCTCAAAATATTCTGTCAGGATTTTATGTGATAGATGTGTGTATCTATCACATTCCAATTGTGATAGATACAAGTGTTGAGGTTAACATCTGGGTTTATAGTGATATTAAATTAACCTCAAGACTTGAATTACGAAACAAGTGACTTTTGAAGGTAACCAATTCTACAGGATTTTATTTAGAGAATTAAAAGTTTGTAGGAGTCGATGTAAATTATCCCAAGAGTTTACGTTTTTGTATTTGTAAAGAATTTTAGAGTCGTGCTCTACTTTGTGGTAGTCTGTCATATGAACTCATCAGAATAACATGGAAGCTTGTGGTTGTGACAAAATGTGGTTAAAGTTCAAGAGGTGTAAATACTTTTGTAAGGTACTGAAATTATCTGTGGTCACACCGTAAAATCG
>CAEFZY010074741.1:0-24533 GCA_903066815.1 Brachyrhaphis roseni
GTTAGATTACTCGTTACTGAAAAAAGCGGTCCGACGTCAGTAACGCGTTACTTTGTAACGCGTTACTGACAACACTGGCCATACCACACCAACTTTATTTATAAAGCACTTTATACACCGACAGGACCAAAAGTCCTATACACAATCATAAAATACAATGTAATATAGAAAAGATCGGATATAAAATGCATATTAATATTCAGACACAATAAAACAAAGTGAAACATCTCAGATTGTGCCAAATGCCAAAGAAAAAAGATGGGTCTTAAGAAGGGACTTAAAAACAGCGGGTGAAGAGGCCTGTCTTATGCCGAAAAGAAGATCACTCCAAAGCTTGGGAGTTGCCACAGAAAAAGCACGATCCCATCTGAGCTGCACTTTGTCTTGGGCATCTTCAGGAACAACTGATCAGCTGATCTGAGGGAATGGGAGGGTGTAAGAATGTAACAGGTCAGACAGATAGGGAGTGGCAAGGCCATTAAGAGCTTTAAAAACAAATAAAAGGGGACTTCCGGTGACGATGCGGCGAGGAGAAGACGCATGCTGAAGAGCTAGAGCTGATATCGACCAATTTAAAAATTTCTACTTTTCGTCAGAAGGCTTAATACGTGTGAATACGGTGGAAACTAAGCAGCACAGATGAATAGAGGGAAAAATTCAATACTAAAGAACACTCCGGGACCCAAAGTCGACCAAATGATGATGTCGAACTCACGAGCTAACGAAGCTAACGCTAATACTAGCATGGAGACTCCAGCTGGTGCAGGGACAGACTCATCGATTATAAACGAGATTCGCATCATGAACCGGGATCTTCAAGACAAAATACAACAAGTCGGGGCAGACGTGACTACAATTAAAGACTGTCTGGACTCTCTGAAATCCGATGTTGTGGGCCTCAATTGGAAGCCGAAAACAGAGTATGGCAACTCGAAGATGAGAACGCAGTGCGAACACGGCTGAACTGAAGTTCAAAGTTGCACAGTTGGAAGGTCGGATTCAATATCAAGAAAATTACAGCAGAACAAACAATCTGAGGATCAAGGGTGTCCCGGAGCGGGAATAACGCACTGGAGTGTGTTATGGATGTGCTACGCTCCCTACTCCCACAAGATCAGGATACTGATCAAATCGTCGTTGAGAGGGCTCACAGAATACCCGCTACACTAAAAGAAGATGAACGAAACACGTCAGCCGGACCCCGCCACATCCTGGTGAGATTCCTTCGCTTCATGGACAGGGAGAAAATACGACTTAGAGCCAGAGAGGTCGGATCTTTTCAATGGAGGGGAAATAAGATAGAATTCTTTCCAGATTTCACGAAGGAAGTACAAGAAAAAAGGAACAAATTCTTTGAGGTCAGACGTATGTGCAGAGCCAAGGGACTGAAATACACCACGCAATACCCCGCAGTGTTTTGGGTCTCCCTCGGTAAGGAACGCCTCCCTTTTGAAGACGCAGCGGCAGCAAAGAAGATGGTAGACAAATACCAAACCCTGGAAGAAGGAGAATGAACGAGCAGACCGCCGTGATCATTGGTAATATCTTCTCTCTGAGATCACTAATCATAACCTCCAATTTATTAAGGCCAAAGTGTTTACCATAATATACACGCTAAAACTAGACTCCGTTAAACTGGTCAAATTTATGTTATTTCAATGAGACTTTGCTCATGGTGAAAATGGATTGCTATTTATGCAATCTAAGTTGCATGGATGGCGATTTGGACTTCCATATATGAACGTGAGGTTATGATCTGGATTTCTATGTATTCGTGTCTCACATATTTTCTTAATGTATACAGTTTAAATAGTACAGCTCGATCAGTAGTTTTCCCCCTTTCCTCTTATCCGAGTCATTTGAGCTAAAAAAGTTCTGGCGGAAGTTTTTGATGTTTATCATTACTATATATTATTGTTCGAGGCAGCTCACTCTGAAGTCCTCCATGCTTGTCATAAGGAATTAGGCACAGTTATTTACTTTATTTTTTATTTTTGGGGCCCTCCTTCTGAGCCAGTCTTTTTTTGTTTTCTCTTTAGTTATATATATATATATATACACACACACACAACTGTTACACCACAAGATATAAGGATACCCCTGTTACTATCATCAACAAATGGACATAAACTATGGGGACCGTAGTTAAAATATCCTCCTGGAACGTTAATGGTTTGGGCTCATACACTAAACGAAGCAAAGTTATTAAATATCTAAAACAGAAAAAAGTAGATGTGATGATGCTACAAGAAACACATCTGTTAGAGAAAGACGTTAACAGAATTAAGGATAGGTGGGTGAGACAAGCTTACCACAATACTTCCCAACAGAAAAACGGGGTGTATCCATCCTATTTTCTAAACATCTCTCAATTCAAGTAGAGAAAGAGTATAAAGACAAAGAAGGCCGAGTAATTGTTCTGCTAGTCAATATTTCAGGACAAAACATCATTATAGCTAATATATATGCTCCTAATATAGAAGATCCAGACTTTTTCTTACAGCTAAAAAAATTTTTTCTGGATTTTGGAGACGTCCCAACCATTTTATCAGGAGATTTCAACCAAGTCCTAGACTTTGTTTTGAATAGATCTGGGAAATCAATTTCTAAAACCAGTAAAACCCTAGACGCGATCAAAGATCTGTGCAAACATACTGGTTTATCAGATGTTTGGAGACTTTTAAACCGTTCAGCGCGAGACTATACTTTCTTCTCAAATAGGCACTCAGTTTACAGTAGGATAGACTATTTTCTGATCTCACACTCTCTCATTGAAAATGTTGGGAACTGCAGTATTGGTTCAATAGCATTAACCAATCATGCCCCCATAAACTTGGTCCTACAATTGGGATCTCACTATGAAAGGGCTAGAGGATGGAGGATGAATACCAGTGTACTAAACGACGCTGATGTATGCAAAAAACTCAGAAAACTAATTACTGAAAACTTTACAATCAACAATAACATCGCTGACCAAAACTCAATTTGGGACGGGTTCAAAGCGTATATTAGGGGAATAATGATTCAGCACTCATCCCGGATCAAAAAACAAGATTCCCAAAATATAAACTTATATGAAAATGAGATAAAGAGATTGGAGAGGGACTATTCAGAAAATCTTAACCCATCAACTTTTGAAAAACTAGTTAAAGCTAAATATGAGCTAAACACAATATTTTCAAAAAAAAGTAGAGTACTCTCTCTTCAGGATTAAACAGAAATGGTATGAATCAGGCGATAAAGCTGACAAATTGTTAGCCAGTCAACTAAAAGCCAAACAAGCAACGCGTCAAATTAGTGCGATAAAGAACGGGGCTGGGAATGTAACTACTTCTCAGAAAGAAATTAATAAGGCCTTCAAAGATTTTTATAAACACCTGTATTCTCAAGAAGGACAATTTGATCTAAACTCAGCAGAGGAGTTTTTTGGACGGCTAAACCTTCAGAAACTGTCTGCAGAGAGTGCCACACAATTAGAAAGGCCTATAACTATGGAAGAGCTCGTTAAAACTATTAAAGTCTCACCTAATGGGAAAACTCCAGGCCTGGACGGTATTCCTAATGAGTTTTATAAAAAAATTTCATCTGAACTGAGCGCAGAAATATTGAAAACTTTTAACTCAGCTAACGACTCACATCGATTCCCTACATCAATGAATAATTACTGTTATCAATCATTAATTACTATTATCCCAAAAAAAGGGAAAAACCCTTTAGAATGTTCGAGCTACAGGCCAATAAGCTTATTATGTTGTGATGCAAAATTATTCACAAAAATATTATCAATGCGGATTAACAAGGTTATAACATCAATTATACACCCTGACCAAACAGGCTTTGTCAAGGGCAGAACCTCAACAGATAGTCTAAGGCAATTACTACATCTTATTTGGAAGGCCCAACAGTTAAATGCTCCGGTAGCGGCCCTGTCATTGGACGCGGAAAAGGCGTTCAACAGGGTCAGCTGGAATTATCTGTACTACACACTTGCAAAATTTGGGTTTAGACAATCTTTTCTAGAAATAATAAAAATGATATATTCAGATTCAAAAGCGACGGTAACAACCAATGGATCGAGATCAACTCAATTCTTAATCGAACGCGGGACCAAACAGGGAGACCCATTGTCACCCCTGCTCTTTATTATCACACTCGAACACTTAGCCCAGGCCATCAGACAAAATGAAACAATAAAAGGTATAACAATGGGCGGACTAGACAACAAAATGTTGATTTTTGCAGATGATGTACTGCTTCTACTATCGAACCCTGAGGAATCTCTACCTCCTTTACTTGATTTGATCAACAATTACTCTGAATTATCCGGATACAAGATCAACTGGTCTAAGTGTGAAGTAATGCCTCTAACAAAGTTTTACTATAAAAGTCACATACGAAAGTGGAATTTTCAGTGGGTACCAAAAAAACTTAAATACCTAGGCGTACTGCTGAATCCGGGCCTAGAAAACATTATTCTAGATAACTTTGAACCGGTGATAAGATAAGCTTGCTTTTAAAGGGGTGGGACAAACTACAAATATCGCTGTGGGGTAGAGTCCAGGCCATTAAAATGATCATTACACCAAAATTAAATTACCTTTTCACTTTACTACCCCTTAAAATACCACACTCTATATTTAAGACCTTGGACAAAATGATAAACAACTTTATTTGGGAGGGGATATAGCCTAAAATGTCTGCCCTAAAACTCCAAGCTAAAATAGAATACGGAGGAATACGATTATCCAATATGCAACTTTATCAGGAAGCTTTTATAAGTGCACAAATAACATCACTTATGTTAAAGAACCATGATAGTACTGTCTGGGTAAACTTGGAAGGTGAAGTAAATGCTTCAGTCAAAGCTTTTGATTATCTATCCCAACATCCAAATGTTGGAGTTAAATCCAATCCAATTATGACCCACACTAAAAATGTTTGGCAGCATTTACATAAAAAAGCAAATGCTTGTCCCTTCACTCAAGGAAATGCCTCAGTGTGGAATAACCCAAAAATAAAAATAGAGGGGAAAACGATCTTTTGGAGGAGCTGGCATACAGAAGGGATTGACAATATAAACTGCTTCTTCCAAAATGGTGACTTACTGTTATTTCAACAATTTCAAGAATTATACAATCTACACCATAAAGATTTTTGGAAGTTTCTACAAATAAGGGACTGCCTCACAAAATTAAAGAAACTTGAGGGAAATATACCCACGGAATCACCAATATACAATATGTTTAATAAACTGAAAACTTCCCAAGACGAGTAAGTCACATTTATAACTACCTGATTGAGAAAACTTGCAGCATTAATACAGGACTTTAAAAAGTATGGGAATCAGAACTAAACAAAAAGTTCACAGAGGAGAAGTGGGGTGTGATAGTCAAACAAATGTTGAAGCCCATGAAAGATGCGCGCTCCAAATTGATACAGTTCAAAATTCTGAATCGTTTAGAGCTAAGATAAGTAACTCTGATATTTGCTGGCGATGTAAACAAAGTCAGGGAAACTTGCTTCATATGTGTCCAATTCCAACTTCTTATTGGCAGAAGGTTATGGGAAAAATCAACAGCATCCTTAATTCAAACTTACTCTTCACACCCACATTGAGACTCCTTAATTTCTTAGACTACAAGGTTAAAATAGAAACTGAAAAAACACAATGGTTAAAAATAGCACTTACCACAGCAAGGCGAGTTATATTAAGACACTGGAAAGGCCAAAATATCCCTACCTATACAGAATGGTATACAGCACTGTTAGAGACCGCCTCTTATGAAAGACTCATTCACAAAATAAATGGCCAGTTTGAGGCATATTAGAGTATGTGGGAACCGTTCTTAAAACTAGAGAGGAAAGATTCAAATACCATGGGTCCAAAATAAATAGATACAATGTGTGTGTGCTTTTTATTTACATTATTTAACTTAATTTAAAAAATTTTTTATTTTTTTATTTATTTACTTATTTTTGTTTTTTGCTTTAGTTTTGACTGGTTGACAGGGGGGAGTACGGGAGCTTTGGGAGGGGTTCAGGGGAGAAAATGTTAAAAACTAAGTCCTCTGTATAATTACTTAATGTCGTTTTCTTTACAGTACTGATATTGTCAATATTGGTTTCACTGTGTGTTTCATTGTCAAAGGATTTAATAAACATTGAAAATTTAAAAACAAAAAAAAGGATTTTAAAAATGAATCCTAAAATGTACTGGCAGCCAGTGTAAGGAAGCTAAAATAGGGGGAATATGGTCAAATTTTCAGGTACCTGTTAAAAGACGTGCAGCAGCGTTTTGTACCTCCTGGAGCTGGGAAATACATAAATCACTGACTCCTATATAAAGTGCATTACAGTAATCCAGCCGTGTGGTCACAAATACATGGATCACTGTTTGGAAATGCTGTCTGGAAAGGATAAGTTTTACTTTGGCTTGCTGCCTTAAGTGGAAAAAGCTGGACTTTACAACGGCTCTAATATGTGCTTCCAGCTTAAGACCAGCATCCATCTTCACCCCTAAATTTGTAGCAACCGGCTTGACATACTGGGCCAGAGAGCAAAGATTAGTCAGGGAGTCTAAAGTGGATCTGCCAAAAATCACTACCTCTGTCTTATCTTCATTAAGTTTCAAGAAATTTAGGGCCACCCAGGCCTTCAAATCTTCCAGATAAGGACCGTAAATGCATAACTGAATCAGAAAAAGTGAAGGCGCTGTTATGTTTGTTTTAATTAGCAACATGTTACTGAATTCAGCCCACTTTTTTTAATCTAAGTGGTTTTGAACATTCATTCGGATTCATAATATAAGTCATCTTCTTTCACCAGAAAGAATAAAAGAAACAAGTCAGTCTATCACCACTTTTATTCTCAATGTCAAGGACAACGTGGAATACATTTGCTGCTAAAGATGTGTTGCCTCCTCATTGAGAAAGAAGCTAAACCCTGAAATGCCACCAGCAGCAGCAGCATTTGTGCCAGTAGACCACTTAGTGTTTGGCTCATTTGAAGATTAATAAAGGTCTTCGGTCCAAACTCCAGACTTTCTTCTTTACCTAATGAATGAAACTCATCCCATTTTTGTTTAGTCGCTGCCTTGCACATACCAAGCAGCAACTTGAACCCAGACAAGGATCAAGATCCCTCTGCATGCGGAGAAAGCTCAGCATCGGAGCACTGTTTTCATTCTGAATATTGCATCGTGTCATATTGAAACAGAAATAATCCCAAATAAAGAATGGCAGCTATGAAAACTATGTGTAGTGGAACAAGATTGCATCTTATTCATTGTGATGAAGTGATGAGGATACGGAGGGTTGATGGACGCATTTTAACGAAGCATGACAACTGGTCCTGATGTGGTCACAGCTCAGGCTGAGAAGGTCCAAAAGATGTAATGAAAGCGATCATCTTAAAGGCACATAGGACCATTTTATAGCAAAATGAAGTAACTATGTTACCTTCAGTTGTTACAAAAATGCTACATATATCAAATACGACTTGATTTAATACCTTGAATTTGGACCTCTGTCTCTATTAGAAAATCCTGCTCTTTCTGGAACTCCACCTTGAGGAAGTCATAAGATAGTAACCCTTTAACAACATTTTTATCAGCGTTGCACTGATTAGTAGCTTGTACAATGAGCTCAGCCGGTCCAAAGTTCCACCAGGTGTTTGCTAAGTGCTTCTGGCTAGTCTGAAGGAGCCGAGTGGTCGGGGCGGCTGCTCTGTAAGGCGGCAGGAGGCTTGTAAACTGCAGCTCTCAGGAGGAGCTTCGCCTCCTCCTGAGATTTATGTTTAATTCTCCAGGATCACATTGTAAGAAGACAGTTTATTTACACAAGTCAGTATTTATCGCACTATGATTTGTAATAGTTTTACATATAATGTAACATATAATGTTACATTATGCATTGTGCGTTTTGAACAGCTGAATGGTTGCCATGGAGATTAAAGGATTTCTCAAACATTGCATGAATGAATAAAGGCAAAACTCCAGCTATGTTTTTGATGAGAGAATAACATTATAACATGATGTTAAACTTTAAAAAAAAAAAAAAAAGTCGATCATACTGCCCCTATAAAATAATATCCTGTCGTCTCCATGCTTCGAACAGTAAAACTGCTTTTATTGAACTTAACTGTCCCAATGCTGGATATTTTATACCGACATCCACTCCCAGACCGACAGTCAGTCAAAGAGAAAGGAGGAACAAATCCAGACTGAACCTCAGGCGGCCTCTCTCCGGTTCCCCTCGTCGTCCTGCTCTTCAGCAGCACTCTCATCTGAAATGCTGCTTCAGAGCTCCTGGGTGGGAGGGGGAGGGCGGTGCTGGTTGCGTGCCAGACTTTCCAAACAAACCCAGGGGACTGTGTACACCTGCTTATTAATAATCTACAGGACTGTGCTGTCGTGGCACACTTTCCCCCTCAGAGTCCTCAGGATGAGCTCAGGTAGCAAGAGGAGGAATGTGTCCCACTGAGGGGCTGCTCATGACCTACATGCTGATTGTTTGACAAAGGCGGAATAGGATTTGGGTAAAGAAACATCCTCAGCTCACATATGCCATGTAGAAGAACTAATAAGTTATGCGTAATAACATTTTAGCTGTTGGATTCTTTAAAACAACAACAACAAAAAAACAATTAGAACATCACCTGGAGTTTTCAAGTTCTTTTTTATATACTGCAGTTGATACATTAGACGTTTCTGATCTTTATTCTTTAGAATGAACACATGCCAAATATATGTTCTATATAGCAATAAGAGGAAGTGAATACTTTTTATAGTTACTGTACAGAGTTGTAGGCAGCAGTACATTAAAGTGGTACATAAAATGGTTGTCATTATACAAATATCCAAAGAAATACTCCAACCATAATTTTTGGCAAGTTTTCTTGTTTTTTTGTTTAGTTTTTTTTTAAGAACCTCACAGTCTCGTAGAGAAGGTTTCTGTTTTTCTTAAAAGGGCAGTACTACATGAAGTCGACTTTTTTGAGCTCTACACCATGTTATAATGTTATTCCCTCACCAGAAACATGCTGGAGTGTTGCTTTGTTTCTTTTGTGCATGTTTGAGAATCTCCCGCGGCAACCATTCAGCTGAGCCCAACGCCTGGGTTGACCCTAGCTCTGCCTTCATAACGAAGCTCCTCCTCAGAGCTGCAGTTTACAAGCTTCTGAGCTTCCACCTCACAGAGCGGCCCTCACACGCAAGGAAACTCCTGGCAAACAGACCGAGTTTTAAGATTTATTGACAGAGAATTAATATAAGTTCTGGTCTGGAGGTACTCCTTTAAGTTCACAAGCTGAAAGAGCGCTGAGGAGTTTCTCCAATCACCAGCAGGAGTAAGAATGAAGAAAAACATCACAGGAAGTAAAACAGAGCGCTAGCTGGAGTTAGCATATTGATTGACAGAAGCTCAGTTTCCATTACAAATGTACGCAAGACTTTTGTCAACATCCCACAATTTGATAATTGTGGTGTTTCTGTAACAAGAAATGCAATTAAAGTCACACATGAGTAAGTTTGTTTACGTGCCATCCTCCTGCATCTACTTCCTGTCATCTTCTTTTTTGTGGTTTGCACCAGTGGCAACATCCAGCTGTTGATCATGCGACTCGTGTGATGTAAAAAAAAAAAAAAAGTCTTTCCATTCTTTGCGAAACAAACCACCAATTTCGATACGGCCAAAGAAACCACATCGTCCAATTAAAAACGTTTAATTGAAAAACAGAGTTTTTCAAAATGTTATTTTATTTCTTTTTTCCAGCTCACTGGGAAAAATAAATAAATAAATCATGCAGGCACAGCAACGACCCAGATCTCTGAATTAACTGATAACTTGCAAAATTACAAAACGCATGCTGAGCAAATTTCAGATAAAACCTTGTCACAGCGCTAAAACACAACAAGGGAAACAAGCAACAAATGAAAGCTACTCAGCCGATCACACCACAGCTAAAGGGAATACTGGCAGCTACTTTTGTACAGATATACATTTCCAGACCATCTGACAACAGAAACAGAAGAAACATTAACATTTCTGAATATTCTTTAGAACATGTCAAACTCAAGGGCAGCAGGTCAAATCCCTCTAGAGCGCCACATATGTATAGTGTCCAATAACACCACCATGAGAGGAAGTTAAATATTGATTTTAAGAACAATCAAATGCAGAGGAAGCTAGAATATTTTAACAGTTTGTTAAGTTATCAATGCATTCTGCCGTAACCGGCCCTTCGAAGACATTTATGAATATCGACGCAGTCGAAAATGAAAAGGACTTTGACACTCCTGCTTTAAAAGGTGAATAATGAGTGTCGATTTTTTTTTAAATTTAATAATTGTGTTATGTTCGGGTCAAGTTTTTTTTTTTTTCATGCAGAAACACACTGAGACAGCAGATAACAGTTTAACAGTTACAATATGGATGAAGAAATAAGACTGGCAGGATATTTCAGACTGCAATCTGTTGAAGCTCCTGGAAGACAAAAGCATTAATAAGTGATAGTTAAAGTTGAATTGTGCTGAGGGGAAACGTTCCAATTGCTTCCTGGAAGATTTGGCTCCGTGGTGCCTGATGGGCAGACGAGCAAGAGACAACTAACAATACAATCTGTTTAAGAAGTAGAAATAGCCATCTGTTCCAGGTAAAGCGAACACAGGAATCGTCACCGGACGGCAGGAAACTCAACAGAAAACAAGTCAAAGGACAAGAATGTGGATTTATCATTTCTTGGTGACCGACTGGCAGGGAGGACCTGATCCTCCCTGTTCCTGTTGACCGGCTGCCCGATGAGCTGCAGGTGTAGAAGCAGATCAAGCAGTGGCCACGCCCATGCAACCAAGTGAACGCTGCAAGTTGCTCCAGGCAAGTTGTCTCCGCTAGCATTGTAAACGTGTTTCCATTACACGCACATTTCTGTTCAGGTTTTGTTGATATTCCGTTACAGTTGGGGGAAAAAAAAAAAAAAACAATTTTGCAATTGCTGTGTTTCCATCAATTCAGAAATGCAATTAAAATCACTCGTGAATAAGTAATTTTTAAAAAAAAATGCCCCGCCGTCACCCGCATGTCACTTCCTGTCATCTTCTTTGTAGTTTCTAACTGTGGTCGCTGATGATCACGTGACTCATGTGATGTGAAAGAAAGAAGTGTTTCCACTGCAGTTTTGCAAAATAAACTAATGTCAATATGGACAAAAAAAATAATAAGAAGAAAAAACAACACTTGATAATTTTAGGTAAAGAAAACAGGTTATGAGTGTAAATGAAGGCTGGAAAATCCCGTCAAACGTCCAGTATTTGTCCACTGAGCTCAGACGACAAGGCCTGGCGAGGCATGGCTCATCAGGGAACAGGAAGTGGGGATGAAAGAGGGTGGGAGAGTACCACCTTCAGGATGATGGTGGCAAAGTTTTGATACAAAACTTTATATAAAATCTAAAAAATTTTTCAAAATGGGTGTGTTTTCATACAAGTTTATTTTTGAAATGTCAAATTGTGCAACTCTAAGGCTAATGAAAACGCAGCGTTGTGTGCTGTGTGCACTAGAGTTGGATCTTTCCAAACTCTTCTAGTTTGCATAAAATTGTGACCCTGACTTGGATTTAAGTTACTACTTCTTTTTTTTTTTTTTTTTTTGACCTATTGCTGGTTGAATAGGCTTCACTAAAATTCTCCACAACACTAATGCAGCGTTTCAGAATAATCCCCACTCTTGGACACTCTTTACAACTCTTGCAAGTTTACTAATTTTTAGGACAATGCTGGCAACAATCATGTTTACAGCCCGATGCTGCCGTCATAGTTCTTAGCCCAGTGATATTTCTGATGTTAACGTTCCCAGTTGGAAGAAGAGTTAGCATCTTCGCAACCCAGTGTAGACTTAGAAATTTATAGAAATATTATAAATACGTTCGATGAGAAAATCCTTGACATTATCTCTGCAGATTTTAGACTGTGGAGCTGTCAACTAATGACGCTGCATGGTTTTTGATTCGCATGTAATTGACCTCTGGCAAAGGAAGATACTGGAGGCATTTTGGATTTTCAGTGTTGTATTAATGTTTCTTAAGTTGCTGCACATCAGTGCTACATAATAAGATCATTTGTTTGGCCCACCTGAAAAACAAAGGCTTAAAATAGATCCTTTTTTTCCCAATTAAAGTAGCAAAATCTCACTGAATTCTTAAGAAAAGGCCAAGCTTAACATTATTTACTGTATTCAATTATTTTAACATAATCCCCAGTCGGCACCCATAATAACCCATTTAAACCTTACTTTTCAGAGGTAAGAGTTTCTTTGAACTCCTAATCGGTAATTTATGATTTTCTGTTTCCCTGGGAAATAAATATTTGACTGTAGAATGGATGAGGAGTCGTGTTATCTTGTCACTACGCACAGTGATCAAGTTGGTAAGTAAGGTTGGGAAAAATTTAAATAAAAAATCTACAAAGCTGACTGTTTAGAGATTTGCAACAAACAAGGCCATTTTAAGGTCACCCAGTCTCCACAGCAACCAGTTGTTTCAGAGTAAAGCCAGGAAAAAAGACTTTTCTTTCCTGTTATCATTACGTGTAAACATGGTTGCTAAACTCTACCGGCCCTTTAATTGAAACTGCATGCTTTTATCAAATGACAGTAAGGTTGAACGTTTCAGATGCAAACTGTCCCGGTGGGTCTACGTAATAAAATAAACGCTTAAACATCAAAACAGAGTGATAATGACAACACAGCAACAACAGTATAATGCTTTTATCTAAAGTACTGTGTTGTTGTTTTTTGTTCTTTCTTTTTCCAACCATTGTAAGATTTAATAATGCTGTACAGGCAGCGTCGTTAGTCAGTCTGATTTGTGAATAAAATCTTCAGACCCCAACCTGCCTGTTGTGTCCTGATTCTAACTTTTGGAGCTTCTATTCTGGAGAGATTGTGCAAAAAGACAACAAAGAAGTCACATTACATTTTGTGAAAATCTAGCTGAAAGGCTTAGTGGTTTGTGTTCCTCCACAAGGAATTTAAGCAAAAGACAGTTATTAGGACCGCTGGCGCTGCATGTTCTTCTAATCTGTCAAAATAAACTCTTATTAAAGGTGTGTTTTTACATACTTTTTCATATTGTCAGATTATGCCGCTGCAACAAAAGGTGAATTTATTTCAAAGGTTTCAACAGATCTTAACCGAGGTTGTGACAAAATTCAGCATTGATGAAAGACGTGCCGACTACCATTAGCTATCGGCCAGTTAAGTCACTGGTTTCCATGGCAACTTGTGGGCGCAGGTTAGATATCTGAAAGGCGCTGCAAAGAAAGCACCTACATACTCATTTGCCAGAATATCACAAGATAATATGTGATGTATGTGTCATATAGCGCCGATACACGCTAATGTTGGTGCTAAATTGTGTGTGTCTTTTCATAAACTTGAAGAATACATTTTATTCCCATAGTAGCTCTATTTCCATGGTCCACAAAATTGCAGAAATTGAAGTTACGGAAATAAATGTGTTACATGGAAACATGGCAAAAAAAAAAAAAAACTAAAGTTTTACAATAAGCAACAAGATGATACACGATTAGTGTATCATCGAGTGTATGAGTGTATCATACTCGATATGTATATCGAAATGTATCCATATCGAAATGGATGTATTTTGCAAAACTGAGACGGAAACCCTTTTTGCACATCACACGAGTCTCATGATCAAAGGCTGGATGTGACCAGTGACGGAAACGACGAGGATGGCGGCAGAAAGTAGTTGGAGGATGACGGTTTGTTTTTGGGTTTGCTTTTTTGTTTTTGTTTTTTGATAATATGCAGCTAGCTCCACCAGAGCTCTCACAGCATCTCACAGTTCATGAAAGGTTGTGTGTTGTTGTTGTTTGAACGCGTTGAATTCATATCTCTTCTGTAAAATCACTGACTACAATTTTCCCCCAAAACGCCGCAGACATAGCCGCTCCCAAGCATAAGCTTCTCACGAGTGGCTGGCACTATGACTGAATCATGAACATGTCTCATGTAACTGTTTACATCCGTCGCTGCAATGATTTTTAATGACTCATTGCGTGAAAAAGCTTGTTCATATGTGGTTTTAATTTTCATTCTTGTTTCGTGGAAAAACAGCAATTGCGAAATTGCATTTTTGCGACAGCGGCAGAATATAGGTAAAGATTCGCTCACTTAATTAATGGAAACGCAGCTACTGTCTGGTTTACATCAGACAGAAGGAAAGTTGGAACTGGCGTTGCTTCGTAGCTGCCTGGTTTACACTCACCCTTAAGCTCACATTCCAGGTTACTTTATGTCATGCGTCATTTTCGCAGCACGGTTGGACAAGCAGTATTTGCATGAACTGGAGGTAAAGCGGGTGCAGCCTTGCCCTCGTTCAATAGTTCACTTCATAACTTCCTCTCTCACACACACACACTGCTGCCTCTCTACCTTCCGCTTCCACCAGCCCTGTACGCTGCAGCAGTGTCACATCTACGTTCTTTCTTTTTTATTATCATTCTCTAAGTTGCTGGTGCATGCTTGTGTCAGGAGACCTTCTGTGAGGATAGCTGTTAGACATGCTGACTCTCCAGGCTGTGCCTCCTCTTGTGAGCCTGGTGTCCTTGCCAGCAGGAAAAGTGGTGCACTGTTGCAGATGGATGGCATCTGATAGTTGGCCGTTGCTTCCTCTGAGAGGAATGCACGGTCGGATTTCAACTGCCTCCAGCCGCCTCTCCCTGCGTCGGATTGACCGGTGTTGGGCTACAATCTGGTCAAGCAGACCGTAAAGCATTATGATCCATCGGGGAGTGACGCACGAGCGTCCTCGCCCTCCTCTGTGTCCCTGTGAACTAATTTTGTTGGACAAGGTATTAAATCTCTTGCGCCCAAAATTCTTCCCTCTCCTTTCCCTCTTTCCCTCCGTTTTTGCTCATCACGGTAAATGGAGTCTGGTCGGGACGCGAGCCAAGAGCCGTTCACCCAGCCTCCGGGACTCCAAAGAGGCGACTGTATTTATAGCTCTGGTCCGCCTGCGCCAAAAAAGGTGGAACAATCAGCAAAGGAGCATAGGGTTCAGTATGAACATGGATTAAAGCAATTTGAAAATAGATAGCGGATGATACTTAAGAGTGTCCGCTTGTGAAGTGCCACTACCTGGGATGAAAACAAACCGTCAACGGATCGCTTGGGAAGCAACGAAGACAAGGGCTCAAAGTCTACATAACACAAAGCTCCAAAATGATAATATGAGCTGGGTCACAGAGGGGGATGACCCGTCAGATCTCTGGATTAAAGATGGATTACGATGGCTTTGGCCTACTGACCATGTGGTCTTCTGAGAGGTCACAACTGAACAGATGGTGCTCGATGCATGCTGTTTGACAAGGTTGTTTGCATCACACAGCTGGATACCTTTTTTTGTGTGTCATGGTAACTATGTTAACTGACAGCATTTCCACACAACAATAGTGGCACGCATTGCCACATGGGCTATATCCATCATCCATTGCATATTCCATTGTGTTTGACAATGAGTTAGCATCCCGTTGACTGTTTCCTCTGTTTTCCATTCATGTCAAAACCAGTGTATTATGGTTTCTAGACAGATAGATAGATCTTTCCAGCTTTTCTCATGGAACACTTTCGAACACAGAGCCATGGCGAACAGATAATTGTTTAATAATAAAAAATGACGAAACAGAAAACGAGGCGATCACAGGGGATATGTGCGCCTGAATCAAACTATCGGTAACGGTAGAATCCAGCGAGGAGTGAATGGTCAACGCACAGTCGTGTTGATGGAACAATGGACCAGGACCGATGAGCGAGTGCAGCTGTGAGGGGAGAGGAGAAGGCAGGCTGAGGGAGAGACAGAGAGAGGCTGCAAGGTTAGCTGGGGAAATGACCAGTCTAACAGTAACAACAATTAACTAAACACAAGAAATAAATAGTAAACATGATCAAAGACAAGTTTTATCATGTTCTTCAATAACTAAGAGCAGACTTATCTATTTAAAAACGGAGAATAACTAAGGCGAAACAAACACAACAAATGATCCGAGATCTGGACAAAAACGTCCTTTTTGATGCGTGAAACTTTCGCTCTGAAAAGAAATGACCACACAAAGAATTCTAGTTGTGTCGTAAATATCGGTGAGATGTTATCATCTCATTTTAAAGAGACCGATACGTGCATCGCCCCTTCTTTTGGGATCTGGATGTTCTGCACTCCTTCTGCTGCCAACCCACAGGGGGGGTGGGAGGAAGCCACCTGTGTATTTTAACCCTAGAGACGTCCCTGGATACAGAGACACGGATACACAGAGTGCTAATCTCATGTGACGTCATTGCCACACACATTTTTTTTTAAAAAGTGCATCTGTTGGGACTGTTTCCAAAGGCAGGAAGCATTCTGACCAGAAGGAAGGGAAGGAGGGGGGATGGAGTTCCGGGTCTTCCCTCGGATCAGCCTTCAAATCCTCATCTCCGCTTCTGTTGACTGGCTGGCAGTGATCTCAATCGGCTCACAGATAGTGACGGCGCTCCTTTCAGCGTTTCATAGGCGCTCTCTCTCTCTCTCTCTCTCTCTGCGTGTGTGTGTGTGGGTGGGAGGGACTAAAGGAAAGCTCCCCTCCGCCACAGCATCGTGCATTAGAAGGAGGAGGAGAAATTGGGGGGGGGACTCAAAGCACAGTCGTCGATAAGGTTTCTTTTTTTTTTCCTCCCCCTAATCTCTCCTCTTGGTCCTGTGACTGGAAGAACAAGAAGAAGAAGAAGGAGGAGGAGGAGTCGATCGGGATGCTGAGGTAGCGCGGTGAGTCCGTCCGCCTCTCTGTATCTGTTCTATCAGTGCGGTGTGCTGATGCGTTGTTTTTTTTTTGTTTTTTTAATTTGTCAGGGATTAGAAAAGAACAAATAAAAGCGGATTGTGCACGGTATGCAGAGGGGCTTATGCCACATCCTGTGTCTGAATTCAGGAATAGAATAAAAAGTGTTGAGGGGCATTCCGATAGGCTGTCGTTGTATTGGTGGACCTCAGTACTATGCGTGCATTTCCCATGAATTTTTGAGTTTTTACTCAAACGTGGGTGTGTGTGTGTGTGTGTGTGGGGGGGGGGGGGGTATTGTCCACTAGAGAACAAATGGCTTTAGCTTAAACTCGGTTTAAACGTGGTATGTTTTCCTAATTGGATACTGAAGGCTTTCTGGCTAATCACAGAGCTCTGTAAGCGCCTTTCAGAAAAGCGTCCGTGGATTTATTTCAAATTGGCGCAACCGCTTTAAGGCGCTCTTTCTTCCTGAGTCATAAACACGTGCACTTTGTGCAACTTCGTCAGGATACAACCAAGTTTTTTTTTTTTTTTTTTTTTTTTTTTTTCTTCTTAAATAGATCTCGGATGTAGGCTGCCCCACGTTCAAACTCTGAGCCCGGCGTGTCTGTCGTCCGCTTTCTTAGGGATGCTGTGGAGCGGAGACGCCGCGGGAGGAAGTCTCAGAGAGCAACACGAATGGCTTCCCCGAAGCTGCTTCCCGCAAAGGAGGCGGGCAAGCAGTCCGAGCTGAACCCAGAAGCGCTCGACCGGGTTTCCGGTGTGCAGCACGCCCGGAAGTCGTCCGGATCAACAGGAGAGGGTCTCCCCGGCCGGTGCGTTTCAGCACCGAGGACAGCGCAGCGCAGGGCGGGAGCGGAGGGGAAGCTCTGCCCTCCCCCCGGCGGCGAGGAGAAGCTCCGAGTTTGCTGCGACGAGGAGCTGGAGACCTCCTTCACCTTCGTCGACGAGAACGTCAACCTGCGACTGGCCAGCCCGGAGAGCGGCGGCAAAACTTCGCACAGGCCCGTCCGCAACGGCGAGCCGCCTTGCTCCGAGACCCTGCCGGAGCTCTCGTTCATGTCCGAGGACGACCTCTCCTTCGGCGAGGGCTCCGGGAGCTCCGTGGACTACGGTTTCATCAGCGCGGTGACGTTCCTGGTGACAGGGATCTCCCTGGTGATCATCTCCTACGCCGTGCCGCGGGATGTGGAGGTGGACCGCGACAGCGTGTCGGCGCGGGAGATGGAGCGGCTGGAGATGGAGAGCGCCCGCGTGGGCGCCCACCTGGACCGCTGCGTGATCGCGGGACTCTGCCTGCTGACGCTGGGCGGCGTCGTGCTCTCCACGCTGCTCATGATCTCCATGTGGAAGGGGGAGATGTACCGGAGGAAGCTCGTGGCCTACTCCAAGCGCTCGGCCAAACTGTACGGCTCCATCAGCCTGAAGACGAGATCCAGCCCCAGCCACTCGTCCGCCCGCTTGTCCCTGGAGGAGGAGATGGTGGAGACTTTGGCTTAAGCCGCCGCTCTGCGTAGAAACGTCTGTTTGTTTTGAACAAGGATTGACGTCAGCCACGCACATTTTGTAACTGCTGTGAGAACGTGTTGAACTATTACATGCAAGACCCTACAATGGTAGGGAATGGGCTGAATGTAGGTCCTAGATGTGTTGTAGTTTGAACCCATGTTCAAACTAGGGTAATTTGATCACTAAAACCAAATCAGCCTGAGCAAAATGAACGGTTCACATGGATGATAGCTGGAGAATTGCCACAACTAACATGTACTTTTCTGCCAATTTTTGAGGCCTATATGGGTTCCACATTTAAGAGAGACCATAGAATAAGCAGTTCATTGGGGTTTCCATGCCAACAGAGGCCTACCCATGTGGTAAATTACCCCCAGTCAGCAGGTATGGACTTTGCCCAGACTGGATGGGCGCTAAGTAGGCATGGCTTCTTCTGGAGGATCCAAATGGGTCAACTTGATAACTGATGTCAGCAAAACAACTCTCATTAAAACAGAGAATTTGACTTTTATTATTATTGAGTTTTTAAACAATAAGTCAAATTCCAGACAACACTTCTAGGGCCATGTGGATGCTACTTTGTGTCCAGAGTTGAACTAACTTACTGTAATGAAGATGCATCCACTGTGTAAACCAAGGACTGTCCCAATACAAGCCATTTTGTCAGCCCATTTCCTGCCTATAGGGTCCCATATGTAAACCAAGTGAACCCCAACCAGCCTCAACGAACACTTCAATTCTCACACAGATTAAAGAAAATAAAATAATCTAATTTGTGATTACTTTTATGAAGAATAACCTTAAGAGTCATGCTCACACAATTTACTAAGGATTAAAAGCAGCAGTCATATGCTGTAATGTTTGAACATTGAGTACAAACATCTCATAATGACGACACAAGATTTAGTCTTTTTTTTTTTTTGGAAAAGACAACTAGTTCCCATTTTTTCCAAAAAATAAATTGGTCTAACAAATAAATTTTTTTAAAGAATGTCTGCTCCATTAATCTGCTTCAAGTTTCATTTGTCTGTATATTTTTATGCTGTTTTTTTTGTTTGTTTGTTTTGCCTCATTTCAATTCATTTCTAATGCCAAAAACGCATTAAAATGTCCTGTTTTGTGTTTTTACAAAAAATAAAATAAAATAAAACTTTCATGAATTTGACATTGGTCAGTGTAATATAATTAAGGTGACAATAATCTGTGCCTTGGATTTTTAAACAGACATAGTTAAATGTCTGTTTAACTATGGGAGTCATTAAGACGCCACCTTCAGCATTTTCAGCGGTAAATGGTCAGAGGTGCTGATGGAAATTCATGTTTTCAGACAGCCGACCATTTTTATTAGTACAAATTAAGAAAACACAACATTACCTACCCACAACTACAAATTACAAAATACAACATTTAAAAAAAACAACAACAGAAGAGTTGGGAAACCTGAGACCTTGCTGACTGGACAACCTTTGCCACAGGAAGTTATTCTGACTTTCGCGCGTTTGTCGAAAATCTGAATTTCAACAAACGTAGCAGTAGGTACATGATGGAAACGTAGCTGCCGCTATCGAGCCTAAACTGCTTCAGTCTTTTTGGCAGTTCAGGCAACACAAAATACGGTGACTGCTTGTCTACCTGTCTGTAGAAAGAGAGATCAAACTCCAGTGTAATTTTCGGTTCTTAAGTCAAAAGAGGCGTTGTCCAAACAGCGATGTCTCAGGTATCCCGCTCTGCCTTTTCTGTTTCGTAAATGTCATTGTGTTTTCTTCACTTGTAATTGTGCCTAGTTAATATTGTTGTGTTTTTGAACATGTTGTTGTGTTTTAGTCGTTTGTTGACGTGGTTTGCACTTCGTGGCCACAGTAAATTGTGTCATTTTTTACTGCCGTGAGATCTCGAATTGTCAGATTTCTTGACTCTCCCTCCTCTTTAGCGATCCCAGGATAATTCCACTTATTTGTCATTTGTTAATCGTTTCTGATGTCCGTCTCCGAGCTGGAGCACTAATCCATTCAAACTGTAACTGCACAATAATCAGAGATAAGTTTTAAAAAATTGCCAAATGACACTTATAAGCACAATGAAGCTAATTGGCGCCTCCTGCCAGATTCTACTGAATCTGCAATAAAAAGCCGCAATCGGGAAAATGACTGAGTTAAATTAGAGAAATAACATTGTCTTCCATAATAATTTACTGCTATCCACCCATCCGTTGTCCTTGCCACTTATTCAGAAAATAGAAACTAAATGTTGTAAGTTATATCATTAAGGTCCTTCAAAGAGTCAGGGTTTCCCCTCGACAACTCCCCAATTGTCGAGGGGACAATTGGGGAGTTGAACTGGTAACTGGTTCTTCCAGTTACCAGTTTAGGGTAACTGGAAGAACAACAACTAAGGAACATTTTGAGGGACTAGTGAGGAATCTGGAATACCTGGAGAGTAACAACAACGGGAACATGCAAACTCCATGCAGAAAGACTTCGAACCCTCAACCGTCTTGCTGCAAAACAGTGATTCCCAAATGCTATTTACTGTACATATACTGGTATTCATTCATTGAATAATGGGAAGTGAATTATGTGAGGGTCATTGTTAGCTCACCACAGTAAACCATGAAATCTGACACCTTAAGTGTACGATTAAAAAAAATTGTACTCAGGGGCCGCCATAAATTCTGCAAATTGCAATGTGAATCTGTACATGTCATTTATGTAACTAGCAAAATAAGTTCTCAAAATTTCAAATCGCATACGCAATCCAAGCAAACCACTCAGAGGCTTTCTGTGACCAACGCTGAGGGCTTCTATTTATCGGAGTCATTCATTTTTAATGTGAAGGTTTCCAGCAGTGACACGGCAGAGCAGGGCCACATTTCAGTCCGTCCGTCCGTCTCCCCCCCTCCGGGCAAATGAGTGGGAGAAAGCAGAGGCCTGTGAAGCTTGTCCCTGTCTCGCCGAGAAGGAGGAGAATCGGCTCAGCGGTCCACGCCGTAATATCCAGTGACAGTTCCTCTTTGGTGCAGTGCTGAGGTAAGCCAGTAAGCCTGGCAGTTTTTGACGCATGTGTGCCGGAGACACACTCCGGTTTGACTGTTGTGAGCAGTTTGACGTTACAGTCGATCATTTCTCGCTCCCCCTTCCTCTCTGTTGATAGGATTTCATCGGCCAGCAGATCCGTGGCACAATCAGCACAACCCCGCTCCGAATGAGACGTCCGTGCGTCGGAAAGAGTCTGTGTAACTTTTACTGTTTTTGATCAGCCTTTCCCTATGAGCCAGCTTTACCTTTTCCCCATCCCTGTGCTTTAAGGATGTGGTTTAAGCACAACTAATAACACATGAAAGAGTTGCCCTACTTCAAAAATCCTAAGCTGCCATGACTTCAAAGAGCCAATTATCTCTCTAATACGGGATATTATTACACTTAAATCCTCACGTTTTGGTGTGATTAGAGTGATTTGCTGATCAAATGGCAGCAGGTAAAAATACAGATTTTGAGCTAAGACGTTTAATGCAAATCTACTCAAAAATTTGTAAACCTTCCCTTACAAAGCTGAAAATGTTAGTTTTTATGTAAAAAAGTGAAGAAAAAAAAATACATTTTGTCTGCTTAATGAGTGTTAGGTAATGTGATACAGTTCTATTACAAATGATTATTTATGCAAACTGGTCTCATAAAACGTGTGGACTAAAGATGATATATGAAACTGTGAACTAGCCTTTTAGCTCTTAGCCAATAGCTCCAAAGCAGATGCCAACTTTATTTGTGAAAACAATAGATTCTTACGAAAAAAAAAAACTAAACCAAAATAAATAAATAAATAAATAAAAGTTAGAAGTATAAATTCTTTTCTCACTTTTTAAACCCAGTACTGTGTGTTGCACATGAGGGGCAGAAATGGGGCTCGAACTTCATAATCACAGATATTTCTTTACCGCACAAAAAAAGTGTTTTGCACAAGACAAGTGCTAGCGATTTCTCTGCAGCGTCTCTGTAACCTTGGTTCCCGCTTCTCTGATTTGCAGGGCTGCATGACCCCATTTCATTGGCTTATGTTCGCAACGACATGAGTCAGCCCGCGCTAATGGGCGACGTAGGCTGATCACTATATGCCAAAGAGCTCGAGGTCACAGTGTTGCTGCGCTTTCCTGCTTTTGCCTTGCATTTGTATATATATATATATATATATATATATATATATATATATATGCAAACAGCAGACTGCATAAAAGAAATAGGCGCTCATCTATGAAAATTCTGTGGGTCTGCTCTATCAGGCTTTGGTTTGTCTGACTTTAGAGCTGACAAATGTTTGTGTATTTTTCTGAACACTACAATGGAGTGTGCTCCCAATGGTGATGAGCCGTCAAACGAAGCCATTTCCAGGAAGGTAATAAAATTTAATAAGAGCGATGAGGCAGTGGTGTTGTTGTTGTTGAAGGAAGCAGTAAATCCAGATCCCACATGACAGCACTGTATATTGAAAGCAAAATTCAGTAAATTAGGAGCTCCGATTGTTGCTTTCAGTAAAAACAAGACCAAGTAGCAGGTTGTTTCTTCTTCTCATGTACTTTAACGTCAACAGCAGTGACACCAGCAGTCGCAGGATCTCTTCTGCTGTTTTTTTGGGGGGGGTTTGTCACATGTTTGTGTTTCAGTTTAATATTAGAAAAAAAGATAACCAATTTAAATACAAAGAGGTGTTTTCAAATGACGATTCAATCTGTTGATGGATAAAACTCTATCAGAAAAAACAACATGGCCCTTTGTGAAAAAGTAATTGCTTCCAAAACATGTAACTGACTGTGCCACACTTGCCATCAACTGTTTGTCACAACTGAGACATTTACGTCGCTGTGGGGAAATCTAGTCCATTTATATTTGAAGAGTTGCTTACATCCAGCAACTTTGAAGGCTTTTGGTGCATGAACAGCTGCAGCACCTCAGTCGGATATATGGTCCTGCATTTGACTGAGTCATTCCGAAACTTTCATTTGGTTTGTTGGAGCCGTGAAGAGACGGACATATTGTGTGCATGAGCCCATTCACTGTACTGCCACATAAAACCCAAGCGGACTTTAGCTAAACATTACAAGAGGTTGATTGGTCAGACTCTCTCCTTCACAAACTGCAATCAATTTACTAAATTCTTTATGAAGTAAATGCAAAAAGACTGGAGGGTTAATCTGCACATTAACGTCATATTCAGTAGCACTGCTATATCCAATCAAAACAAATGTCGAGGAAGTGTCACAGTTCTACCAAATCAATCATTAAAAACTTAGAAGTTATTATAAATCAGTTGATATCCTACCCAGAGCTTTCCTTAAGAGAGTTTTTCCTGTCACTGAATCTGATCAAATCAGAAAACTGGCCTGAAAGCAAGGTGTCGGACCTGAACATTCAGAGACACATAAAGACAATTACAAAGTTGGCCTTCTGTCACCTGTACAAGGCGGCCTTTTGCGGCTGGATTTTACAGTAAGGATGACGAGTCGAGGCAGAGTGGTGGAACAGCAGTTGTCTATTCTTCTCACAGCATCAAAATCATTTCACAGGTGAAACTGAGTCCTTAACTAGTCCCAGCTGTGATGGACCAAGCAACCTTTAATTCACAAGAGGATCTCAATTCACCAATCTCCACCTATTTAAATAAAATACCTTTTACTAAGTACAAAACATTTCCACTTATTTTTTATAAATATTTTATGTTTTATCATTACACCATAATGAAACACCACAAAACCCATTACTATTCTTCCCCACACTGTTCAATGGCCTCTCCTGGAACCTATAAATGGTGTCTGGACCCCCAGGGTAGTATTTGTCCTAACACCCTGGAGAGGACACAGAAAAGACAGGGGAGTCACTTCATATTAGCACTCCATGCTTAACAGATTATGCACAAACATTTGCTCAGTTTTACCCACCAGTAGCTCCTTGCTCTGAGTAACAATTATCCTCCCTTCACAGGCAACCACCTCACTTCTCAATGAGGAGCAGCTGTGCAGAGCCCAGAACAAAAGGCTACATGCTAATCACTAAAAATACTTAATAAATACAATTACTGTATTTTCAGGGCTATAGAGCGCACCTGATTATAAGCCGCACCCAGCGCATTCTTAAAGGAAAAACATTTTGTACATACATAAGCCGCACCTGTCTATAAGCCGCATGTGCCTACATACAGACGGTACACA
>CAEFZY010074754.1:0-15482 GCA_903066815.1 Brachyrhaphis roseni
ATTATTATTATTATTATTATTATTATTATTATTATTATTATTATTATTATTATTATTATTATTATTATTATTATTATGTATCTTACTCAGATAAATTTTTACACTAGCCATTTTTAATGGATGTAGATTTTATCTTGTGTATCTTTCTGTGTAGTTTTAATACTTAACAGGATTTTTTTATGTTTTATGCTAACATTTGTGTGTTACCTTCTCATCATCAATACAAAACCGTTTCCTCACGCCCTTACATAAACATTACATATTTCAAATGCACATCTTACTTGTTTTTTTTTTTATTATTATTATTATTATTTTACTCTGTTTAGCTCAATACGTTTGTTTGGTTGCTTTTTATTGAATATCATTTATTACAGGCACTGTAAGTTATGTGCGTTTTCACTTCTGTCCAGCAGAGGTCAGTAATGCGCCTGTGACACGTGAGTGGACAGGCGGAACTGAACAGGGTGGGAAACTGTTTTTCTTCAGACGCCATAATGGCTCAAGACGCAGCCAGGAAATGTGAAGCTGCTTGAGCCAAAATGGAGACGTTTTCTTCCCGTGACTGCCCGGTGCTTTGCAGGTGATTAGCACAGGGAAGCTCCTCCTTATCCTGCGACAGTAGAGACAAACCTGGGCACAACTTCATGTCAGTTTAAGGTAACATTCACATATTAATGTTATTTAGTGTGAGTTTCACAGATATGTTTGTCTTTCGTCAAACGTTGTGATGTGGTACCCCAACCCTGTGTGAATTAGTTTTACCTGAGTGTCAGTGACTGTGATGAGTGTCGGGACTCTGCTAGCTTGTCACCTGACTCGTTCACGTACAAATCAGCTTTGAAGTCAAAACATGAGACAGCCATCTGTCCTGTAAGGCTAGTTTGTGATCTGCTTACCTTGTCTACTCATTTTTCAGACACTCCAAAAGTTTAGAAGTGCAATCCTTCTGCTATTATGTACTATAAGTCAAAAAACTGAAACAAGTGATCAGATCTTGTGTAACTCCAGCCTCTCCGTACTTAGCGATGACTTTCATTACCGTCTTTTAAATAACGTAACGGTTTTATCTGTCTGATTGTGTCATATTAAACACAACTTCTTCTTTGTCAACTCTTGACCTCCCCGGGTTTCTTTCCAGGACGTAAATTAAACTATGGACACGTCAAAGCTTCCTAAGATCCAGGATGAGGAGAGAGAAAGCCAGTTTGGATATGTTCATGGAGTTTCAGGACCAGGTCAGCCCAATTTGTCAAACACGATTACAATGGTGTCATAAAGAGTAGCTGTGTTTTGTCTAATAATTCTGCTACAAGTTATTTATCAAAAGCAAATGTAATAACAAGGTTTAAATAATCCCTTTTAATATGACCATAAAACAACAGGATTTTAATCCAATGATCAGTTTGATTAGTTTAGGTTTTTGTGTTATTTAAAATAGAAAAACTTAAGCGGCATTCAGGTAGGTGTAGAAAATAGAAATTATTTTAAAAAAAATTTGTTCTTTAGTGAGCATTTTTTTGTTTTGTTTTGTTTTTTCATTCCTGCTTCTGCAACTGACAGTGGTGACAGCCACTGCCATGGCCGGAGCTGCCATGTATGAGCTGGTTCGTGTCGGCCACAGCGAGCTGGTTGGAGAAATCATTCGTTTAGAGGGTGACATGGCGACCATCCAGGTGTATGAAGAGACGTGTATCCTTTCTACTGCCACAAAACCTTCCATTATATTAAATGTCACTGGTCAAGTTGTTTTTAATAAGGAACATATGGAATGGTGTTAAAAGCATCTTGTGATCACTTTGGCTTTGTGGGTGTGTTTGTTTTCCCCTAATTTTATGCTCCAGCTGGTGTGTCTGTCGGTGACCCCGTCCTTCGAACGGGGAAACCCCTTTCTGTAGAGCTGGGGCCGGGAATCATGGGCTCCATCTTTGATGGTATCCAGCGTCCACTAAAAGACATTAATGATCTCACTCAAAGTATCTACATCCCGCGAGGAGTAAATATCGGCGCTCTAAACAGAGACATCAAATGGGAGTTTTCTCCCGGCCAGAGCCTTCGGGTGGGAAATCTTCCCAATACTATTTTGGATTTAATTACTATTTCTCAACTAGTCTGAGTCATTTTCTTTGTTTTTTTCTTTTCCTGGCTATAGGTTGGCAGTCACATCACAGGCGGAGATATTTACGGGACTGTGTTTGAAAACTCCTTAATTAAGCACAAACTCCTGCTTCCACCTCGAAACAGAGGCACTGTCACTTACCTGGCTCCACCTGGGAACTACGACCTTTCTGTGAGTGCTGCTCATGAAGCTGAATGCGCTTCAGAGTATTGAAATAAATGATGTATTTGTTTCAATTTGTTCTTCTTTTTTGAGTATAGGATGTTGTCTTGGAGCTTGAATTTGAAGGAGTAAAGGAGAAGTTTACCATGGTCCAGGTGTGGCCAGTACGACAAATTCGGCCGGTAACAGAGAAATTACCTGCCAATCATCCACTGCTGACTGGCCAGAGAGTTCTTGATGCACTTTTCCCGTGAGTGCTTCTTTGGATATTGAATTATGTGTTTAATCACATTAATTAGTTTCATAAATATTTATTTGTCAACTGTTTAAACCTGCATGATTTTTACTTTTCATAGATGTGTACAAGGCGGCACAACTGCTATACCTGGAGCCTTCGGGTGCGGAAAGACCGTGATCTCGCAGTCGCTGTCAAAGTACTCCAACAGTGACGTCATCATCTATGTGGGCTGTGGAGAACGTGGCAATGAAATGTCTGAAGTGCTGCGGGATTTCCCAGAGGTTGGTGGAGCAATTTTTACGTTTTAATGTCTAATTTCTGTGACTGGAACACTTTTTAGACTTTTTAAACTCAGAAAAATGTGCCACTTTTAGTTTTCACTAGCTACATTAGGCATTTATGGCATTTTTTTTGGTTTGTTTCATGGTGTTTATCTTTTCGCCTTAAATTTGAGATTCTACAGACAAAGAATAATAAGCGAACTGTCACTGGATTGAATATAAAAAAAGCAACTACATTTGTTATGGTTTGCTGAACTTTATGGCAACAATACCGCAAGATATATGAAGTAACACTGCATCACCAAAAACATATGGGGGTGGAGGGGAAAGACCAAGTTTGGGATGTCCTAACGAGAGTCCAGAACTAAATATGATAGAACACGTGTTGGGTTTCCTATAGTCGGCTGTGGATCAGAAATGTCCTTCCTTAAGACGACATAAACTAATGTAATGTTACTGTTGCTGAACAGCTTACAATGGAAGTTGATGGTAAAGTTGAGAGCATCATGAAGAGAACAGCGCTGGTTGCAAACACGTCCAACATGCCTGTGGCCGCTCGAGAGGCTTCCATCTATACAGGTGTGTGCATGTTACCTCCAAAACAAGTCCTTGTGCAGGTAGTGTCTGAAGCTGGTAATAGAGTTTCATCGTTAATAAAATAAGTTTTTAACGACTTGAGCTAAAAGGCCATGCATGAAGGAAGAAGCCACCACTTCAAAAGCAAGATCACAATTTGCAAATGCGCTCACAGACAAGGACCTTACATTTTGAACACATATCTTGTGTACTTATAAAACATAAACTGAGGAGTTTGACCATTAATATCATTGCTACATTTGGAATACAGAAGGAGAAAGTTTTGCTTGTGGAAAAATACATAAAACTCTTGACCCAAGTTGCACAGTTTTAAGTTAATCATAAACATTAGGATAATGTAGTATTCAAAATCAGATAGTGATATCTTGTAAGAATGTTTCTTTTTTATAATTTAAATATACAGATATCGTCTAAAAAGTGTTTTATGGTTAGTAGACCAAATACCCAGTAGATTTAATAATATTGTTCATGTCTCTGCAGGAATCACACTTTCTGAGTACTTCAGAGATATGGGCTACAATGTGAGCATGATGGCCGACTCAACGTCCCGATGGGCCGAGGCGCTGAGAGAAATTTCTGGAAGACTGGCTGAAATGCCTGCAGGTGAGTTCACTGGTCATATGGTATTTATTTATTTACATGTGCAGAGACTGTCTGTCCAACATAGAGACCAGAAAAAATCTAGCATTGCCTTTATCTTTAAAGAGCTTTAAAAACACTGATGATGTGAATGCTCCTGCTCTCAGACAGCGGCTATCCCGCCTATCTGGGCGCCAGGCTGGCTTCCTTCTACGAGCGCGCTGGACGTGTGAAGTGCCTGGGAAATCCAGAGAGAGAAGGCAGCGTCAGCATCGTTGGAGCGTCAGTCGATGTTTCTGTTCTTGTTCTTTGTTTTTCACTTATTCACCCCAACTGGAATCAGTTTTGATTCATGTTAGATTGTTAGAAACATTTTTTTTTTTATCAGAAATTTTGTTAAAAGGAGTGTTTAACATCATGATTATAATGATCATCTTTACCTCTAGTTTTTTTATTGAGTTGATATAAAGTCTTGATCTGCATTGTATCAGTCATCAAACTGATGCTTGTTTTAATTTGGTGATTCCTGTTAGTGTGTCGCCCCCTGGTGGAGACTTCTCAGATCCAGTCACTTCAGCCACACTGGGAATAGTACAGGTACCCTGCTGGTTATGGTGTCTCAGTCGTGGATCCTCCTCTTTTTGATTCAACATGTGTGAAACATTATTCGTTCTTCCCAGGTCTTCTGGGGTTTGGACAAGAAGCTGGCTCAGAGAAAGCACTTCCCTTCAGTAAACTGGCTAATCAGCTACAGCAAGTACACGAGAGCACTGGATGAATATTATGACAAACACTTTCCAGAGTTTGTCCCTCTTCGTACAAAAGCAAAGGAGATTCTGCAAGAGGAGGAGGACTTGGCTGAAATTGTGCAGCTTGTAGGCAAGGTAAGGAGGACCGAGAGGGTAGAACATGTGACCAAATCTCAGATTAAAAACTGTTGATCATTTATTAATTGCAACTTGTGTGGTAAGGGAAGCAATACATAACCCCTTTAGTGCAATTATTACATGTGACTGATGGGTTAGTACACAGTGACTAAACATTGAGCGTGATCTGATCCTGTGTGTTTTTTATTCTGACCAACATTGGGTCAGCTGACGGCTGCTGACAGTGTGAACGTAACGAGCACAGATCTTGTTTTGTTTGCAGGCTTCTCTTGCTGAGTCTGATAAAATCACCCTGGAAGTAGCTAAGCTCATAAAGGATGACTTCCTGCAGCAGAATGGCTACACCCCCTATGACAGGTGAGAACGCCTACTTTTATTTATTTTTAAATTATTACCTTAACTATGGGTACTTATTTTGCCACGCATATACCTGGGGTGGCATACCTTTGTCTTTTTTTCCAAGTTGAATACTTTTCTGAACAACTTGCATGATGTGAATCATTGTTACCCTTTAATCTCAGTAAGTTATTTCACGTTCTTTTTCCTCTTTTCCAATGAGTACCATACTTTTTCTGTGATTCTAAATATGATCACAGTTGGTTTCTTTTTATTTTTAAACATATTACATATTATATGTTTAATCAGCTTCTAATGATACACAGATGCTGATCAAATCAAGGCTAAAAACCCTCCTTGGATTATTAATAAAGGGAACATTGACCAATAAATTTGATGATAATTATTCTTGATGATTTTGGTGATGGCATTTGACTAAATGTAATGTTTACTGCTTGTTTCATATTTGATGACTGTACAATGTTTTTATTATATAAAGCACTTTGAACTGCCTTGTTGGTGATTTGTGCTATACAAATAAACTGATAAATTGCTCTGCTTGGAAACGACGGAAACAAGTCTGTGAATGTTATGTGCTCATAACTGATAAGGTTCACACATTCCTCCGGCCTCCACACGCAGGTTCTGCCCCTTTTACAAAACCGTTGGCATCCTCTCAAACACGATTGCGTTCTACGACATGGCCCGACATGCAGTGGAGTCCACGGCTCAGAGCGACAACAAGATCACCTGGGCCATGATCCGAGAGCACATGGGAGAGATCCTATACAGGGTCAGCTCCATGAAGTTCAAGGTACATTTAGTTTTGGTTTGATTTGTTATGTATTTTAGGAGTTACATTGGGAAAATGAAGTTGTTGTGTGTCTTCCTCAGGACCCTGTTAAAGATGGAGAAGCTAAGATCAAGGCAGAATATGCCCAGCTACTGGAGGACATGCAGAATGCTTTCCGGACCCTCGAGGAATGAGCCTCCAGTTTCTTGTCTCTACACCAAAGTAGCCGAAGCATATAGTCCAGAATCGTTGGCCCATGTTGTGTTTGTCCTCCTCATTTGTGTGAACATTCTCTGTGTTTACATCACCTCAAACATTCCAGGACTATCAAACATTTTCATGTCATTTTGGTCTTTTGGATTTTATTTGACTTAAAACCTGCTGCTGGAACATTTGCTGTGTTCTGTAGAGACTTTCACACCTGTTTTTGGCCAAAGGTTAAAACCTGTGGGCTTTGATCAGCAGTTGCACTTGTATCAGAGTGAAAATGAAGATGTTTCTTTTTTTTCTCGAAATGATGAACAGTGCAGATTTTTAAAAACTCAATTTTAAACCATGCAGATGAATAAAGGGACGGAGTATTCAGGGTGCAGTCAGTGGGGTTTAATCTTTTTGCCTCCTACCTCTTGAGTGTGATTGTGATGTGGACTCTACACTTGATATATGTAAAAATGTATAATGAAATAATCTTTTAGTTTGTGTTCAAACAAATGTCTGTTGGTGGTACTTTAAAATAAATACAAAAAATACCTCAAACCCTGTCTTTTTGAAGTGAGATTTTTATCACATTTTCTGAGTTTTTGAGAAATGGGATCAGGTTGTGGGTTACGATCATTGAGGGATCAAACATCCTCACCTCCCCAGAAAAGTTTTCTACAATGTTATTGGTGAGAGAAGCCATTGTGATCATGTCTCTCAAGATAATTTGAAAGACAAATTAACTTGTCTCTCAAATTAACTTTGAGAGATGCTTAAAATCTGGAATACTTAAAAGTATTCTAAACTGGAATACTTTTAAGTTGAATTTGTTCCAATACAGGTCAAACTCCACCAGCAATAACCCCAATACTGCTTTTGTTTATGAACATAATCTCAAGATGAGATGTTTTTGCATTTTCAGTTTCTTTAATCTGTAGTCATAGTTCACAAACTAAAACAGCTGAGACTGATTCCTTTGAATCAGGGGTCACTCTTTGTCTCAAGTGGCATCTTGTTTATGAGGGATGGAGGGAGAGACTGATGGAGCAATTTGGTGCTAACTCCAGCCTGATAGGGTCAAGAAAGAGTTGATACAGAAAGTTCAACTCTTTCTGTAAACGTAATCCTCACGTTTGGTCTTGTGATGTAGCTCATGACTGAAAGACTGGATACTATTGGGTTACTACATTTCCCTCCTGTGCATGTTTAACCTCACAATTAAGTTTTGTTTGTCACATTCCTGATAATATCAATATTAAGTAGTTGTAAGAAGGAGGAGGTTGTAATTAATAACATTACCACCTTGTTTTTCCAGACAAGTTCAAACTTCCCATTCTGTAGTTTTTGGGATCAAATACATATTGCAGATCTTCCCACTAGGTGGTGTACACACAGTTTTTATATCTAAGTAACTTGAGAAATCCCCCATGGTAGCTTAACATATTAAGAACTCGCTTTTCACATGCGTTTGTTTAAAATAGGCCACTGTTTGATGAGATTTAATTGACAGTGGCTGTCTGACTTTATCAGTAAACCAAATGAGACAATGTCTACATTCCCTAAAAAAATACTAATGTTTTAGCTTTTTCTTTAGCTTTTTTAATTTCATCATCATCAAAACATTAACATCACAGTGGAAACTCATTTCGAGAAACTAAGGTCCTTCTCCTCATAAGGACCTAGAAACCTTGTTAGAGTGCATGAAATGGTAAAATCTCAGAAATATCAGGAGAAATCAAGATCTTAAGCACTTCTCAGACCTAAAATCCATTAGAAAACTGTGGGGTGAGATTAGGAGAAGAGGGCATGAGAGAGGAATCAGGACTCCATGATGCAGAGAGATTGTGCAAAAAGGAATGGTCAAAGATCCCTCTCTTGTCGCGGTCTAACCTTGGAAAAAAATCCTAGAAGCTCAGGAGAAAGAAATCTTCGAAAAGGCTTGTGTGTTCTACTAAAAAGAAAAAAAAACTGCCGGAGCTTTATGAGCAATCACAAGAACCTAATATAGAAGAAACATGCATCTAGACCTTTGCACAATACTGTACAGTAGTAAACATTTTATCTCAGCATTTACTTCAGCACATACTGCTGCTTCAGAGCCACAGCATCGCATCTTCCAAATTGGTTTAGAGCTGTTATCTCAGGTTCCGGGTTCCATTAAGACTAATGGAAGCTCAACCCGTGAAGTCAAGAGCAGCATCTTTTCGCCTGCATTGATTCAGTTTGTCTAGACGCACATTTATATAGACATTAAGGGCTCAGAATACACCACCCTACACATCATAATGCACCTGCATCTCCACCTCCTATTCTTTGGTTTGTAATGATTGTGTGGGAAAGTTATGGAGGGAAAATTAGAAAAAAATAATTGTGTTTGTTCCTGTGAAACCACAGGAACTGCTAAACTGCCACAGGAACTACTGCTAAATTGAAGTAATTAGAAAACAATGGCAAAATGTCTCTTATAGAGACCAGTTAATAACTTTGATTTATTCTAGTAGCTTCCAGGAAGCTCAATCCTTCAGGCGCCGAAGTGCTTTCTCATTTCTTATGCAGCTGCCTGTTAACACAGTGAGGCCTGCATTAAACACTTATGATCCATACGTCCTCTTTTGCCCCGTTTAGTGGTGATGTAGAGCTAGATGGATGCAGCGTTTTGCCGAAGTATCTTTTTACAACTTGATTTTATTTAGATTCTATGCTACAGTCCCTTTTCAGTGTGTTTTCTTAAGATTTTATGTGATAGACCAACATAAAGTAGAACATAGCTGTGAAGTGGAAGAAAACCATGCATGTTTTTTCTTTTAATTAATAAAATCTAAACTCAAGCTCCATGTACTCTGATATTGAAAAATAAAATTCACTGACATGGTGGTTAGAAAAAGAGTCTATCTCGAATCACCTTGGTATAAATCCAGCTGTTTGCTGAAGGCCTGAGAGATTCATTAGAGAAATTAATTTGTTAAACAAACAAAAGCATAAAATAGTGTGCAGGAATTTAAAACTTTATTGCGAATTCTTTTATGGACAAGTGCTGCAGTTACTCAAGCCATTATCCCCAGTCGGCCATCTTGTTTTTGACTACAGTCATTTTGGTAATTGCTGTTATCTGCTAGTTTACTTAACAACGTCTTTGCAGTTCCTTTGGTTTTCTACATACTGTGAGGACGTTTTTTATGAGGGTTATGTAAACTTGTCAGAGTTGATTAGAAGATGGATTGAGGCAAGAACAAGACAAGAGAACTTGTTGGAAGCTACAGGGACAGAATTTCACCTTCCACCGTAGCATAAACCCAGAGCTATAAATGGTTGTCCGAGGCCAAAGACCATCTATTAGAAAGGCAGAGTCCAGACCTAAACCCAATTAAAAACGTGATAAAGGTTAAACATGTATGTTTACAAATTACAGATGCTTCCCATCCAATCTGACTGAGCTACAAGTGATTTCCAAATAAAAACCGACAAAGACATAAGTTTTTAGATGCAACAACCATACCCCCCATAGAAAAACAGCTGTTGGAAAAGGGGATTATCCAGTGAGGGGGGCAGTATAAAAATGCGTAGAAGATTTTGGTCTTCAACTGTTTGAGATTTGCGAACATGCAGCATTTCACTTCCATTTAAATTGATGCAGTACTTTTGTTGGACTGTCCCCTGTAACTTCTACATGAAAAAAAAATTAAGTCATAAAGGTTTGTGGCTGTATTGTGAAGAAATGTCAAAAAGTTCAATGGGGTATGAATAGTTTTGCAAGCTCACTGCTGAGGTGTTTATGAGCGTGAAGCCGAACCATCTTGTAAACACCACATAGCAGGGTGGGGGGGGATCAGAGGCCGACTTCACTGCAGGGGTCACTTACCACATTGTCACTTTAAGTGAAAAGAGGTGCAACAAGCGAAACATTTATACACAAAAATGTATAAGAATGCACACACATCAGAGCACAGATCACACACCAACACGTTCAACATAGTTTTCTGTGTAAGAGCTGCAAGGTCAAACGTCTTGTGGGAGGAAATGTGATCCGTGAGGGTGGGGCTGCTCATGGATCAACGATCACTCTCTCATCGTATGAGTGCCTGTCATGTTTCTCATGCACACCTCATCCAGCTGGGTGTGGATCATCAGGGCTGCCGTTGCAGCTTTTGAACACCTCAGCAGAGACCACCCCAGTCCCCCTTGCTCAGCTGAGGCTCCACCGGCTCTCTGGTCGGCCCAAACCCGTAGAGAGGGCTTCCATATTTACCAAGCATGCCAGTATTAAAATCTGAAACGACAACTGACAGGGGACCACGTATGCCAGAGGAGGACTTGTAAACTTTTCAAAGTTACGTGAGCCGGTAGATGCAACATGATATTAAAACCACTTGTCAAGAGGATTTAAAGCTGCCTTCTGTTGGGACACTTCCCCCATGGGAATCCGAGCAATGGAAACCATCTCCCTGCACTGACAAGCTGCTGCTGCTGCTCCACCAGGGCTGAAACATGCCAGTTTCTTTTTTTTTTCCAACACAAATGACTGGTGAGAAACTAGGCTGCTCTGTTCATCTTTCCCTTCAATCACTCACAGAAGGAGCTTGGTGACAAGAGGTAATTTCTCATTTTTGTTTCTTCATCATCACTCGTCGTTTACTTGGAATAAGTGAATTTAACTCTGTCGAGCTTTACATTTTGCTCTAAAACAAAAGGTAAGTAAACAGAAACTGTTGATTTGTTTGTGAAGGTTTTTCTTGGCACTTCAATGGCGTTAAAATATAATCGACTCGCACTGATCTTCATTAGAAACAGTCAAATTTGAAATTTTTCAAAACTGGTCTATATTTATTATTTATTCTTGAGTTTTTGATGCATTCTTCATGTACATCTGAGTTATTTTTTTAATACATTGCACCTACAATAACTCCAGGACATCTCAGAGCGTTAGGGTCTCAGGTTTGCTGGCCCAGATAGCTAGTCTCTGCAGACACAGTGGCCTTGTTTTAACAAATTATATTTGAATCTCCAAGGATGTGAAAGCAATCAGAAGTAATTGAAGTTTATTTATTTTAGTTTTTAAACAAAAACTAGTTAATCTTCTGATAGCAGCTTGGAATGCATTTAATCCATTCATTCACTGTAACCATTTTTTTCTGTCATCTGTGCATCTGGTTTATAGATCTACAGCTATACATTACATATATTTTTTATTTAATGTGTCGCGTAAAGTAATGTAATGTCAACAAGATCGCTTCTTGTTTCTGCTCCTTCACATGACAACACCCAAACTAAAATTTACAGCTTTTGTTTTTAGCATTATTTTTTAACATTACTCATCTTCCTCAAATGAACATAAGCACAGAGTTTGCTATCCAACATAGTCAATTTAGATGTGCGTCTGTCAATTTAGCTGATTAATGTTTTCTAAGTAGGTGATTTCTGAAGTCAGTCTTTTGTAATAGTAATTATTGGAATTGTCACACTTTTTTAGATTTTTATTTGCTAGAAACGTTGCTTCCTGATTTTTTTGGCCATTTAGATGACACATTTTTATCTATATGCTTTTGCCTCTGCTTTAATGATTGCATTTTCTTTTAAAGTAGTTAAACATCGGTGGGATCTTTAGCAGGTCACTATGAAATGGGAGAAGCTGAAGCCTCCAGAGCCAGATGATCCCATGTGTTGCTGTGAATGTGACATCTACCAGTACAGGTGTTGCTGTGACTGTGAAGATCTGGATGAAGCGTTCAATGGGTACGGCATGTGATGAAACTGTTTTTACGGTGCCGAAAAATTGTGAGGATGAACCAGCAAGCCAAGAAAGTCTTTGAAATACTTTTTTTCTTTGATTAATAGAAGAGGTCCTTCCATTTCTACTGAAGCAGAGCCCATCGGTTGATTACTACTTCCCCTATATTCATTTACAGACTGAAACCAGCCCATCCCACCCTGACAAATAACACTCCATTGGTTTTTTTTATACCTCCTTAATCCTGTTCAAGGTTGTAGATGTGCTGTTTCCTTTTTGGGATACACTCTGAGCTGGTTGCCAGTTTATCTCAGCTTTATGCAGACACATATAAAAAGAACAGGAAACAGATATACCACCCTTCACAATTTCCTTTGGCATCTATTATAGAAATTATAAAAAGCATAAAATAATGCACAAATTTCTTTATGCACCAGCATAACTTTGCATTTGTTAAAGCTCCGAGCATGTTTAATCACTGCGTAAAATCTATATTTGAGGAATAGTTACAGTTTAAAAAACAGACAGGATACCGCTTACAAAAATGTAATAATTCCTTTGTTCTTTGATTTTAAATCAGTTTTGAGCTGTTTCTAGGATTACTGACACCGTGTTTGTTTGTTTTTATTTCATCTGACAGCTTTAAAGTATGTTGATTATGTTAAAAATTATATTATCAAAACTATAGAAAATTAGCATTTTTGCTATAGCTTTCAACAGATTGAATATTTTCATTTGAGAACAAAGTGATAGGGAAACAAATACCATGATTTTAGCCTGAAAACGTGCAGCATATCAAAGTTCAGTAAAATGTATAGTATATTGTTGTTGCTTAAGTCTGATTTCTTGTGCTTTTCTTAGGTGGCTGAAGGAGAAACCACCTTCATGTGGGCTCCAGTGTCCTGTGCTTAGGACCATGATCAACCACCTGGAGATCTCCATGATCCCGGCTTTGCTGCTGCTGCCTCTCCTGCTGAAAGCTGCAGCGCTGCACTACCTGCTCGGTATCATCATCCTCACTGCTTTGCCAATCCTGGTGCTGTCTTACTACTACGCCACCCATCAAAGGAAGAGGCGCACCCTCTTCTTCCTCACCCTTGCCCTCTACTCCCTGGCCTACATGTATTATCTCTTCATTGTGGAGATTTTACCCCGCGGGGATGTCAGCCCACTGCAGACGTGTGCTGTGACCACTGGGATGATTCTCACTATACTTTCACTCATTTACACTAAGAGAGGTCCAGGATTTGTCCCTGCCTCTCACCATGAAGCAAGCCATCAGAGAATGGATGCAGAAGATGACTCTACTCATTCTGATGGATTTATCCAGGCAACAGCCGCAGAACAGACAAGAAAATATCCCCCAACAACAAAATGGAGCTTGTGTCCTGTGTGCAAAATAATGCGACCGCCGCGTGCTGGACATTGCAGAACATGTGGATCATGTGTTCAGCGTCTGGACCACCACTGCATCTGGTGGGTCTCCTTTAAAATAGTTTATCTGTCGCTTTTTTTCTTTTTTTTTTTGCTGATTTTCCCAACCAAGATTACAGATCTTTTAATATCTGTGCAACAAACAAGCTGCAGACCAGTCATTCTAACATATAGTAATAGAAAGTCAACTTTGTTGGTCACATTTTGATGTAACAAAATGATTAAAAAAATTTAGTTTATGGTCGTGACGCAAAATCTGGAACTGCGTCATATCTTTAAAAATTGCTTAAAACTGGAAAAACACACTTTTGTTTTCAATTAGGTGTTTTAAAAAGCATGACATCTAGCAGTAATTTTGCAGTCCTGTTGACAAAATGATTCAAGAAGTGGAGAAAAAAAAACACATTACAAATGGTTTTATTTTAGTTTCTCAAAAATAAGGAAGAGATCAGAAAGTGTGGCATGTCTATGTGAGATCTATATGAACACAAACTTGTTGCTTAGTTACTTTTGCCAAAACTCACATCATCACAAAAAAGCTATATTTATACTGAGAATAAATTACACACAGTAGGACTTTGTTTACTAATTAGGCAACTAGCAAAGGCAATTATTTGCACTCATTTTTTATATATATTTTGGGGTATCAGAGGAAGGTAACACTTTTTTCTTCATTTTTTAAAACCATGGGTAAATTACCCTCCTCTTTGCAATTGTGCACTAATTTGATTCAGTAAGTCACATTGAGGTATCTGTGACATGACAAAATGTGGAATTGCATCTTGTCTCCATCCTCTGACCTGTCTGTCTGCGTTGCATGTTGAGATGTTGCAGGATAAACAGCTGCGTGGGACAAGCAAACCACCGCAGCTTCCTGCAGACCCTCTGTATGTTTGTGCTGACCTCCGTCTACGGGATCGGTTTGGTGCTCCGCAGCCTCTGTCCTCATCAGTATCTGATGACGGCCCTTTTCTACTGCCCCGGCGTCTACAGCCAGCCAAGGTGCTGCAGACTCTTCAAAAACAGGGGGAAAAAATTACAAACTCAACAGATTGCTGTATGATAAGGAAAAGCTGTAATATGGCAGCAGAGGCAGAAATCTACTTTATTTTTTCAAAGTATGAATTATTGTTCATAGGCATTACATGTCACATAATATGTTGTATTGTTATGTTTGCTCTGTGTGTGTTTACAGCACAGCCCTTTGCTTCACCTGCTGCTGGTACAGCAGCATAATCACAGTTGGACTGCTCTACCTTCTGGTGGCGCAGGTTCTGAACATCAGCTTCAATGTGACGGGGCGTGAAGCTCAGCTGGCTCTGAGGAACAAGAAGGGCCAGAGCCGCCTGTGGGGACTTGTCATCGACACCGGAGAGTATTCACGTGGCTTCTACCAGAACTGGGCTGAGTTTCTCACAATGGCAGACTCCTCTGTGAGTCTTCACTCCAGCCCCACCGACTTGGTTTAGTTTCTTCTACAATCTTATTAAAACTTGATCACCGCTTCAGACTCTCAGTGCAGTTTAAAGAGCTTATGATTCGGCATATGATTCTGACAATAGTTTGTTATTTTACACAAGACTGCAGGAGAATATAAATATTCTTGTGTTTAAAAAAAGAGCACACACACATGCATGTTTTAGTGAACAATTGCTGTGCTCATGGCTTGTAAAAGGGAAATGATTTATTATGTACCTCTCTGCATTAAAACTAAATAAATGCATGTTTCAGAAGCAAAGATGTGATGATTAGTTCAATAAAATTTTTAGAAAAGGTTGAAGACTGTTTACTTGGTAATAGCTGTGTAGCATTTACTTTTAAGATGGTTAAATACATTTTACTTGGACATTGTGTTTGAGTATTTAGCATTCAACGCGACACAGTACTGATCAGTGATGGCATAGTTACTTTGAAAAAGTAACTTTAATCAGATTACTGATTACTCCTTTAAAAAGTAACTTAGTTAGATTACTGACTACTTGATTTGGAAAGTAACTAAGTTACATTAAAAGTAACTTTCTCAGTTACTATCAGCAGCTGCTAACAACAACGCTCCACCACCTGTGAAAATGATTTTGATCTTTGCCAATACTCAATTGTAAGTTATTTTATAATGGTAACATCAACTATGTATCT
>CAEFZY010074756.1:0-40216 GCA_903066815.1 Brachyrhaphis roseni
ACAACAGTATTACTTACATTCAATGGACGCACACAATAGAACGAAGTAATAAACGAAGTCTGCCTTGAGAGCCGCACTCAGATACTCAGATCCACGAACGAGATGTAGCAAATATGAACGGGAAGCCACCCAGTGGCTGAAATAAATTACTACATTTAAAACACTTTAATAAAGTGGTCCATATATAAGGCGCACCGGATTATAAGGCGCACTGTCGGCTTTTGAGAAAATTGAAGGCTTTTAGGTGCGCCTTATAGTGCGGAAAATACCGTAATATCCTTTTCCCATAGCTGTACCTGCAACAGAACTCTCTGAATCGCCATAGTTTTCATTAGCAAATTAACAGGTAGTGACTACAGTGCCAGTTGTAATGTGTTTTTCTGCCATTTTTATGTCAACAATGTTTCAGAGACTGTATTTACTTCAAATCTGTGTTCTTAATCAATTATTTTCTGCTTGAAATGTGTGCTGTTGGAATTCACTTGGTCAGAATAACCTTTTCATGTAAAAAAAAAAATAAAATAAAAAGCTATTCTATTGAACTAAACGGTGAATCGTTTTAGCTTTAACTTAAAGTACCACTTCAGTTCTCACAGTAAGGGGGCTCGTGTATGTCTTGACAGCTCATAAGGTTGAATGATTCCTGTAGGATGCAGAGTTCATTAATGTCAGAGAAACCCCTCTGTCATTTTCTGGTGTCTGATGGCTGTGCTGAGGTTTGGGTGTAAGTGGGCTCCCAACTCTTCACCATAAGCACGTTTACTGACCCTTTCCCCCTTTCTGAACAAGCCCTTAACTGCTACTCCAATCACTGATCAGTGGGCCTTGACCATTGACAAGCTTGTCCTCTTCTCTTCCTTTTTCCCTTGCTCCCTCTCCACCTAGTCCTGAACATTTTTGCTTGAATCAAATGTTGTTTACTTCCTTCTTTCCATCCTTCTGTTATTCTCATGTTTGTTCTGCAGGCTTGTTTTGTGCTGCGTCTGTGAATGATAGCGTAGCGTTCAGCTTCGGATTTAGGTTATAGGTATAGTCTCTGCTGGCAAATCTAGTCTATTTTCAAGCAGTGAGAAAAGACTAGATTTCATCACTTAATTCCAAATGAAAATGGGATTTATTAATATATGTAATATCATTGATTAACTATTCAGAAAGAGTAGAAAACATTATTTTGAATGTTGTTTAATAAAGTTCTTTAAGCAAAATCGTAATCTGCTGAAATCATTTTCGGAAGGTCTTCCTATTTATCCACACACCTTTGATTGGTACCTCTTAAAAATATAAATGTTACCTGTTATATTTGCGTGTGCAACACCAATACTTTTCTATAATTTCTACTTTTGAGATGAGGTGCAGGTCACAAAGTCTCATCATTTCGAACTGATGTGAGCATCCACAACAGAAGCCAGCCGAAGCACACTTTTATGTGTCACGTGATTTCTTGTTTGCCTCTAACACTACAGCCAACTCCAGAGACTCCAGGCCAATTTACCCTCCTGTGACCAACCACTGTGTGACAGCTCTCTGTGCCTGTGTGCGTGAGTGTGAGTGTGTATGCTCTTACTGTCAGATGGAATGTCTCAAGACAGAGAACAAAAAAGGTCAAGAAGAGCAGAAAAAAAATGCACATTTGAAGTAAACGACATTAGAGACATTCCTAAACCATTAGCCCTGAATTACCTACATTACCTCTTATTCTCTGCTCTCGATAGCTGTTTTATTCAGCTGAGCAGTGTGTGCCACAGTATCTGCATGCGTCTCTGCTTTGTACAGCAACTTGTTTCTGAATTCTCGAGGTTTCTTTGTGCGTGCTCGTGTGCTATGTTTTGTGTGTTTGTTGCTCTGCCCCCTTGATGAGTCGTGGACGTACCGAGGGAAGAAGCTTATTAAAGAAAAAACAAGTGTCTGGATCTGACTGGGTGTCAGAGTTCAACATTGTAAGCATTCAACAAGCATGCACAGGCAAACCAAAGACCCAATCCCTCCCTTCCCCACATACTCTGGAGCCTCTTCAAGCGACAAACTAGTGCAGTGCTCCTGTCATTGTCTGTAAGAATATCCTCCTTTCAGTCCCTGCTAGCGCTGTCAGCAGCACAGGCTAATATGCCTTCTGCTGCAGTGGAGCTCCAATGGTGCAAGCTTTTCATGTGAGAAATAGTCAGAGTTTTTACTTTTGCAGATCTGAAATGAATAAATTGAAGGTTGGCAAAAGTGTAGACAGCTACATCCCTGTTAATTTTACTGTACCCTTACCTCTTTCAAGCCAGCTGTCTAGAGTACTTTAACCTCACTTTTTGATGTTAAAACAAATGTGATTTGGGCAAAGACAGGAGCATATAAATAGGGTGGGTGGATGAGGGAGTTCTTTGTGGATGTGGTTTGGCCCAGGGCCTCCCACAGATGTTTAGTCAGATTAGGATCTGTAATGTTTGGAACTGAGTTAATGCATGAAGATCTATTTTGTGTTCCCGAAAAGCTTTTTTTTTTCTTTTTTTGGGTGGCGGTACATTTTCCTGGTAATTTGATGAGATGTGTCTGTCAGAGTAGCATTCTTTGAAAGTAAGGATGTTTAATGTGCTCCAGATAATTACATTTTTAAAAGATTGCTATTGGTCAGTCACGTCCTTGACTAAACTCTGCTTGTAATCTCTGTTGGTTTTCTGTCTATCATTTAAAGTCAGTCACGCTACAAAAAAGGCATGTGTCTGATTTAGCTATTTTCAAAAATCAGGGTGTATTGCTTGAAAAACTGTTGCCAAAAACTGGACTGTCCTGTAAAATGCACTTTTGGTGACCTGTCTGATTAACCCTGTGCTGAGGCACTATACTAAATCTGTCCTTCAGAATCTTTTGTTTATAAAATGGAGATTGGAACACAATCATAATACTTATGTTCATTATGTTATAGCAATGGAGTGTATACTGTCACTGTACTGCCCACTTAATTATTGAGTTTATGGGCATATACATTGTTTTGATTGTATTTACTTTAAAGAGGCATCGGTTTGATGGTTTCCATCACCTTATGAACCTAAACTCTTGAGTGAGTAATGCCTTGTTGAAAGTGCTGAATGCTTCTCTGTAGAATATTGCAAATGACACAGCTTGACTAGTGCTATTTTTACCTGTTAGCTGGATAGCACTGTTTTAAGGCATATAACATGTCCCATTTATTCAACTATATATGCAGTTGAAATATTCTCAAAGCTAATGTCTCTCTGTTTGCATACATTTGTTTTTTTACCCCATTAATAACAGTTGTCAGAGACATGAATGCATTTTTTTTTTGTTTAGATTTTATTTACCTGAAAGAAAGTGTTTTTTTATTCAGTCTTTTGGTGTAATCTACCATCTGGTGTGAAGTAATTTATCTCAAAACAGGAGCCAATTGTTGAACCAGATGTTTGCAAATATAATTTTGCTATTTAAGGGAAAAAATTAAAGGTGATATTCTGTCTAAACAGAGCTTTTATCTTCTGCTCTGATGCTGTAAGTCAGCAAACTATGATTCAGAAACCATCATTTATGCATGCAAGGTAAAACCTAATTGAATTTTCCTCAGCAGAATCAGCTGCTATGTTATCTAAATAGACGGAAAATCCAGTAATATTTCCCTGCACGATTCTTAATACAATTGATTTAAATTTTTCTAATTAATTTTTATAGAGATTTAAAATCATAGAGAATAGATAGTGGGCTATGAAAAATGTTGTGAATCAAAGCAGATGCAGGATTAGACTTAAATTTTTCCCAATTAAATTATTCATACATAGAATTAGTTGGCAAAAGGCAAAAAGGCTCAAATAATTTTCTTTTGTCTGAAATCAATCTGGATTCTGTTTTCTTGCGAAAGAAACAATTTGGAAATTAAATGAGTATCATTACTGCAAAAAAGAAAACTTCCCACACACTTAAAAAGCCAATCATAATTCTAATACAAAAAAAATGGATATATAAAAATTCACTTAATGAAATATGAAGAGAATAAATGTCTTGAATACATCTTTATAAAAATGGAACCTAAAAGGCTTGATGAAGACTATGGAATAGTAAGGATTTTGCTGGCAAATATCTATTTGCAGCTGCTTTCTCTGCATTTTATTTTACTGTAACACATTTCCAACATGCTGAGATTTTATAAAACTTAGTCGAAAATGTTAATTTCTTTGTCAAAAAATGGTTTATTTTGACAAAAACATCACATATAGTAAAGATATGCTGCAGTACCCGGCTTCAATAAGACTAGATGAAGAAAAGATGAGAGTGTGCACAGTGAAAGAGCTCAAGGACTGATTGAGAGCCTCTGGTGGTTTGTGGATGAGTGGAGAGCAGTCTGATGAAAAGACAGCAAGTGTAGCTGTCTTGGTAGGATGCCCATTTATTCCTAAAGTTCAGAGCTCAAGTCCTCCCACTCCTTCATCCTGCTCTCCCTCTGCTCATTTGTTGCCCTGACAACACTAGCGCCTGTTGAACTGCACTCTCACTGGAGAGGAGGAAGGGGGAAAGGTTTGCGTGTGTGTCGTGGGAATATTCAGAGATATTAAAAGTGTATCTGTCCGTCTACTGGTGCTGTTACTCAGCAGAGATTAGGTGCTTAAGAGATTTGGTATTGTGTTTTAAGGTGGCAGAAATGATGCAAATAAGATTAAAAAATAATAATAATTCTGGGATCCAGAAAAAAAACAAAACTAAACCTATAAAGTGGGTAAATTCTATGAAAGCAGACAAAGTGATTTTGAAGTGTTTTATTATCTGATATCAGATCAGGATTTCAAGTCATTGAGCAACAGTTGAGTAAGGGATTTATCCGTCAATAAAGACTTCCTGGAGATTGCTCCACAGGTTGACATTAATTGGTGTTATTATTGCCAATCATGGTGTTAGTTCCAGTGAGTGGCTAATTATTAGATTTTCAGTGCATGTGGGTGTGGGTGTGTGTGTGTGTGTGTGTGTGTGTGTGTGTGTGTGTGTGTCTGTGGATATTTATATGCACCACAAGCAATACCAGTCCATCTGGCATGTTTCAAGCTTTTAATATCACTAGCTTCCCTAATTTGACAACAAAAAAATCTACTGGTTTGGTTAAGTTTAGGACATAAAATATTATATATGGGAATCTGCGTTTGTTAGAAGAAATCTAGATTCTTTAATAACATGAAAATAGCAACAGATTCTATGACATTCAGTGAATAATTAATATTATAGAAGAAGCAAAACGTGGCAAAAATATGTGACGTTAATAGCTTTGATGTCTTGGATTGTGTTCATTCGCAGTGAACTTTAAACTTTATATAGAAATTGAACAGCTGCATGTCAAATTATTACCAAAGGACAACTTTTCTGTTTCTAACATACAAATGCGAGACTCTGTGAAAGTGAAATCCACAAGTTTTGTTATTTCTTACTTGGAAAAAACAACAGCATAAATATGAATGTCAGGCTCCATACTAATGGAAATAATTACACTCACGCTATTTGCAAAACACCCACTACTGTGTTGCAGTTTATCTCAAAATGAATGATCAGCAACTCGTTTACGTTTCCTTTAATATTTTTCTGTTTGCAGAAGATTTTCACTGCAGGACTTTGATTACTCGGAGCTCTGATTAGCATTTTCTTGAAGAAAAGAAAGTTTTATTAAAGGAGAAACTCAATCAAAGAACTTTGCATAATGAACATAGTGGAACTTCTTTAAACTCTTGCACTTCTACATGTTTTCTTTCTGGCATAAATGTTTTTGTGGCACCCCTTATTAATTAGTAGCTGGACAGAAAGAAGGGCAGAGAGAGAAGAGGAAGAAATGCAGTAAATGGTCCAGAGATGGGAATCGAACCGAGGTTAACTCGACCACTGAGCCACCTGGTGGCCCACATCTACCTGTTTTACGTCAACTGTCATAGACTTAAGCTGAAAAGATCTAATGAACTCATTATGTAGTCACTTATTGTGCTCACTGCCGAGGCTGTGTGGTGGTCTTATTGAGCGGTCTTTGTCTTTGTGGCCCTGGCACCGTCTTAAGGTGTGTATTTGTCTTGTTTTGTGAGTGTGTGTTGGGGTGTGCGGGTGGCTGATTGTGTGTAAGCGTCCTGACTCTTTTGTGTGCCAGTCTGGCTGTTGGCAGCTTTGTTTGATTTCTGGCGTGTGGATTGCAGCTTCTCGCAGCCCAGCTGAAGCCATGGATGGCGTCCAACGAGAGAGAGAGGCGGAGAGATATTGAGCGGGGAGAAAGAGGGAACAAGAAAAATAAAACACTGGAGACACAGACACCCCAGAGAGAGGAAACAGCACTGAGGGGGAAAAAAAATAGACGCAGAGGGAGATGAGACAAAAAAAAAAAGACACTTGGATGTTGAGGTTTCAGAATTTTAGAGTGTCGTTTGTAGAGGAATTTGTAATTCAAAGGTTCACACCGTCCACCCCCACCTTCTCCTCATCTTTCACTTCCAGAATGTAAACCTCACAGTTTGATGCTGAAAATCGATGAGACAGCTTGTCTCTCTGTAACCAAACAGCCTTCACAGTAATCAGGTCACATGTGTATATCCACGGAGCTGAGCGTTTAGTTCCTCTGGTAAGAGCCTGGGAAAGTGAAGGTAATGTTTGTCCAAGACTCACATTTTTACTCTTATGCCATCTCAGAGCAGCAGCGTTTGAAAGAAGATGCAGCGTGGGCGTAATAAGTCATATTTGGCTGCTAATCAAGCTGGGGATTTGATTTCACAAAACATGCCTTAGAGTGAGTGATTATGTTTTAGATTATTAAAAAAGAACCATGGATTAGTTTTGTTGCAGATTTATGATGTATATGCTGCTAACCTTTTAGCTGCCTAAGCTAACTAGACATTTAGGCTCATTGTCGGCCAAAGTCTCGCCTCTTGCAGCAAGTAAAAATTTGCCCATTTTTTTCATAAATAGCTTCTTACATCACTGTTCTTCCTCTGATTTCATCTCTTCGCACCTCCCTGTCAGAGATGACAATGCAGCTTTGTAGAACTTGCTTAATAGTTTTAAAAACGAGTAAAAAATAGATTTTTGAGTGTCTAATTGCTGAAAATTGTTTAATTCCGATATCTATCTTATCTTTAGTGATTTCCAATGTAGTCTTCCACTTCTGCCCAGGTTTATAGTTCCTATTAAACTAATTCCCTATAGAACACACAGAACAAAGGTGAAGTAATCCGATTACATGGCAATAGACAGCGAGATTTATGATTGTCAGACTTAAACACAATACAGGCTTTACATTTTTCTCTCATCTTTTGAACACACACACAGGCTATTTGTGTACTGGCTGTGTCAGCAGACTGGAAACCATTGGTTATACATTATTGATGAGTCCAGTCATTGATTCCAACTAATAAGTGCTATTGACAATAAGTGTGAAGACTGGAGAAAAAGTGTTTATGTGTAGCTTTATGTAGGCTGCAGTTTCGCAAAGGCTGCAAAATGGCTTTTGAATATGTAACGACATTAGTAGCACTTTAGATTAGCTAGTGGCTCTAAGCTCTTTTTGGAAGCTTTGCACTTTGGTCAAAGGTGCAGATTACCTGGATTTTATTTCCAAAAGGTTTGTTTATTATGTCAAATCTCGTCAGTGTTTTTATAAGAGTGTAAAGCTGCCAGTTTATCGTGCACATATAACGTGCGGCACAGTATTTCGGTAGCATTTGCTAGGGTTTGCAGCTCTCGTCTTGTATTTTACATCACCTAGTTCCTCAGTTTTCATCTTGGAAAAATCTGTTTTGTCACATGATTGCAACTTTTCTACACAAACTGTAAAAAGTCGGTGCAGAGCAAAATATCGACTAGTCTAAAAATTGAGAAGGTGATGCTACCTATTAAAACAAGTCTGTAATGTTAAAGTTATACATTAACAACTTGCTTTGGAAAGAGGTGAGTGTTTCTAGCATGATCAATAAATAAATGTGTGTGTGGAAGCACAACACACTGCTATACAGTAGATATAAGCTATAAACTAAATGGTTGTTGTAGCAAGTGTTAAACTACACTGAACTACAATATGTATAAAATCACTTTGTGGATATAAACCGACTCAACATCCAGTCAGGTTTTTTAAAATCCTGCTTTAGCTTGCAGAAGTCATGTTGCCAAAGACTCATCAGATTTGGGACAGCAAGTTAGTACCAGTGAGTGGTTGTCTTTTGAAATTTTCTCATTTTGAATAATTAAATGGGTCTGTAAGTGTGAATGCATAGTTCTTTTCTAAGTGTCCATCTGTGCTGCATCATTAAGCTGGAGCACCATCTTCCAAGACAAAAAGGTTTGAGTCACGGGATAGTAAAGCAGGCCAGTTCGATTCTCTAAAGTCCAGGTAGCTGCCTTCCAGTAGTTTTTGTAAATAACTTTGTTGCCTATTAAGCATGTAAAGTATTTGATTTGCACTGTTTAACCCGACACAGTAAATGGAGACATGAGAAAATTATACATTTGTTTGTTTTAACCAGCCCAAATGTCGAGGAGAGCAACATATTTACCAGCAGAGCCAGACAGCTGGTAGAGTTGATGAATGAAAGATTTAAACAGGCTCCATTGCTTATCAAAACAGTTGTCAAAACAAGGACCCTAGTTCATGTAAGTAGACTCGACACATTTAGTCTACTTTTTCTTTTTTATGTAATGTGATACATCAGATCCTGTTTTACATCAGAACAAGAAGATGCACTTTGGCTGCAATGAGGAAAACTAGAATATATTGTAAATCAGTTCAAGTAAATGTTAAAAAACGGTAGTGTTAAACACCTTCGCTTCAAGAATGTTGTAATCTGTGAAAGCATTAAAATAGCATTATGACACAACACAGACAAGCCTTTATCTCTTTTCTGTCTATCCCCGATAGATGATTATACTGGGGAGTGTATAGCTCACCACTCTCTTGAAATCAAATATGATTACACTCTTATGTCCTGTTTCAGCATGGGACTCTAAAGCCCTGGAACTCTAGGAAAATACTCTAAAGAGTCTTTAGCTGCTCTAAATACACGCACAGGCTGGAGGTCTACTCTGACCTTTCGCCACACAGCACCTCTCCTCTGCTCTGTCGGTCTCATCCCTCTCATTTAATCTATCAGCTCAGCTCCGCTGGGCAACGTCTCTGTCTGCTTCATTATACAATGCGTAAAATTATATTGCTTGACTGCGATGTGCGAGCGCACATAGACACAAGCAGAAAGACTAGGTGAACTATCACACGCACAAAATTCACATACGCTTACATCTCCACAGCATGGCAGCCCACTCTGCTGTCATGGGGTGCTGGGTTGAAAAAAAAAATGGCTGTCTGATGAACAGCATGAAAACCAGAAGCAGAGAGGGACTGAAAGTGGTAAAAAAAAAAAGACAAAAAAAAAGCAATTTAGTCACATACATCAGCAGTACTGGTACTTTTAATTCTCCAAGAGCACTTAGTCACATTTGCAAAAGTGTAATGCATTTAGATTATTGCCTCACATAAAATAAACATTTTCATTTTAAATGTTTACTACCTTAAACTGCGCTAAATCTTTGGCTCACAAATTTGATCAGTGTTCTGGGGGCTGAAGGTATTAACCTTAAGATTTTTAATAGAGAACATGTAACCTGGCAGAAAACACGGTGTGTTTGACAGAGAAAAACTGAAGGAAGAGACACAGCGGTCTCTGCAGATGGATGCTGATTAAATATTGATGGTCAGAGGTGCTGATTAGGACCTGAGTGAGTCAGTCCTGAATAAATCCCCTCACCTAAACGGGTAATAACGAGTCGCATGTACTGGCCTTGAACTTTCCTTGACAATTTATCTAGATTTTTTTTGCGCCTCCTGCGGGTCTTTGTTGACTCATTTTTGTTACCTAATACACTGTGCATTCATTACTCTATTGAGCCTAGTTACAGGGAATTTAACTGTGTTCAAAATTAATTTTAAATGAAAAAAGTTTCTACGTGAGTTAAGTGATTTACTTTGGCTTGAAAAACTATTTTGTTTGTTCATTTGAGTTAATAAAAAGTGCAGTGTTCACAGGAATACATCTTTATTTTAAAACTTGTTTTATTTGTGCTTGGTCTTGCTGCTTATGAGTTTCATTTTTTCCATGTCTAAAAGTGAGAAATATACAAGGTAGCTCAGAGCTTTATCAATACATAACACAATGGAAACTTGTGGTAAGAATAGAGTCTCCAGCTCTTTAAGAAGCCTTGCTGCAAGGGTGAATAGATACAGCTGAAAATCTCACTTTTATACACAAAATCCTGTCAGATTTTACGTGTGAAGGTTTCACTTCTCACTGAAATGTTATTCCAAACCCTATGTAATAACAGCTAAACTAGTTAAGCTGTAACAAGCTCTACTTTGGCCCTAAAAGTCACGTCAAGTTAATGCTACACATGTAGAAGTTAAGAGTGGAGCCAATAGAATGGAAAACAATCAAAAAGCAGTCATCTGCTCTCTCCTTCATTTGACTTGTTGAAAAATAAAAACAGTCACAGCTGCTCCTCATTATCCTACTTGTGAGAAGACGGAAGTTTTGGAGTCAGAGAATGTTGATTTGATAGGAAACTTGGCAGATATTATGTGCTGACAAAGGAAACGGCACTAATTGTCTGTGGCAATTAGTGCCGTTTTTTTTTTGTTGTTGTTTTGGTATTTTTACGTGCTAAACTTTATGCTCACAAACGACTGCTGGACTAATCTGGATGCTAGCTCTCGTGAAGCTGGCCTTCACAGGGTTGCTCACCCTCTTGAAGCTACTAATTTGAGTACTTTCATATCCATAGGGATCATCAATATATGGCAGTAATTTTGCAGAAATGCTTGACTCCAAAGACTCTCAGAAAATGCATTTTTAAATAATTATTATGCTTTGAAAAATAATTGAAAGCCAATTTGTGATTTATTTATGTTTTACACTTTGAAGATTTGCATCTTTTCTGGCTCTAAGATATGACATTACCTTTTTAAGTGAAAAACAGAGGTTTGTTTTTGTGATGCTTTGTCCTAGACTACATTTGTTTCCCCTTACGTATTAATTTTGAAGTTAAAATTACAAACCAAAACTGATAGTGATTCCAGTGTTAAAACACTCAAAAGCAAAACATGACACACTGCATGACTCATGAAAACATTTTGAGAGCATTTAGGTGGTTGTTTTTAGTTGAACATAATGTTTGAAAGAAACTCAAAATATCTACTTGGTTTTTTCTTGAACATTAACAGCTAATGTTTATGCTTCCCCCCCCCTTCTGTTGTTGCAGTAACTTTATTAGACTCCATGTCGGCACTGGCCGACCTCGGCTGGGAGGCTTACCCTAATGAAGGGGTGAGTATCTGCTCTACACACACAAGCTATTTTTATGCTGTAGCTGCCACCAAAAGTATGACTGATTAAATCAAGTAAGTTGTGCTCTCCTTCTTGGGAATCAGGCATGACGCTAGCAGTTCAACTGGAGAGTATCTCAAAAAGCAAAAGGATCTTAGGCACTTGATGCTAAATTTGAGTGGTGGGGGGAATGTATGGATTATTTCTGCTGTGCTGAAAATACATTCACATTGAAGCATCAATTCCTGGTGGTGCTGTAACTTTTGGGATGAGTTGAAGGGACCACTGTAAGGTGTAAATATTCTTACATAAGAAAAGATGGTGTGTACAGATTTCTGGTGCTCAAGTGCAACATGCAGGGGGAAGAGTGATGGGGCGGGGATTGTTGCATAACTGGCCTTTTTCAGGTACAGGAACCAGGGGAGCCTAGAGTGCAGTCACCATGACTCAGAAAATGACGAGAAGAGGAGAGGAAAAGAGTAAGAACTCAGCAGCCCAAGATCTGTATGTCACTGTAGCTCGCTGAATGGCTCAGAATTCATTCTATTTCCTCTCATCCTTCGCTTCCCCATTCAGCATCAGTGTGTTAAATTGCAGGATGCCACATGCGGTTTCATGGTTTTGTGCAGCTGAGAAACTACTAAAGTGAGCAAAGCCAACCAATGTTGTTTTCCCAAGCAATCAAGTGTGTAAAATTCTCCTAAGTGGAATACTCCATTTGTTGGGTCATATTGTGGATGCTTGTGCGTGCATTCGCTCAGAGTGCCTGTTGAAGCTGATTGGGACTCTGCTTCGATAGGGATAAGCAGTTCGGTTTAGATTAATATGTATTAGATTCAGGTGAGTGTGGACTGATAGTTTCCAAACAACTCTGGAAAATGAACTAACTGACTTAATTCTGAGTATGTTTTCAACATTTGGGTCAATTTCTTCTTTAGGAAGGCAATTTTCAGTGAGGAAATATTTTCCCTAAAGCAAATTTTGAAGAGTAAAATGTATGTTTAGATTTCCCACTAACAAAAATACTTCAACACAAACAACTGAAGTGGTGGAGGCTTTTTCAGTGCCCTTTTGTCCAATTTCTCTTAAACAGTTTGACAAGCTGTTTTTCGTGTACTCTAGACACAACAAGGAGAACATTTCTTCCCTCAGATTCTAGGTTACAGTTTTAAGTACTCACCTTCTGAAGCTGATTCACAACAACTGATTAGTACAATCAAATTCACATGCTGGCAGCATCTTCATAGCTACTTGCATGACAAGCTTCACTTTGATTAGAACTGATGTGGTGTTTTATTTTATTAAAATACCTTTGTCAAAGTATCTTCTTTTTTTTTTACCTTCTCTTTAAACATTTTTACATGATGGATTCTGATAAACTTAGTTTTTAAAGGTTACTCCTGATTTACCAAAAATAAATCTGCCATGAAAAGCAGGACCCAACTGCAGAGAGGACACATGTTTGAAAAAAATAAACGCTTAAAAAGAATCAAGTGAAGAGAAACACACACAAAGGCCACAGGGATCAGAAGACATGATGGAGGCAACAAGATGAGCTGATCAGCTCAGGGATATTTAAACTGGAGAGTTGATTACTGGACAAAGAGCAGGTGGTTGATTAGAATCTGGGTGCAGCTGTGAGGAAAAGCGAGCAACTGAAGTTGAACCAAAGAAATCAGAGAAACGGCTAAGACACACAGAGAACTGTGGAGCCGAATCTAAATACCAAAATAAAGCAAAACGCAAAATTAGATTTCCAAATATAATGACAAAGCTGACAGATAAATTATTAAAGCTATGTTTAGACGACTGGGAAACCTAGGATGCCTTTCATTTATCTCTGTGCCAAAAACTGCAATTGAACAATTTAGACATCAGAATACTTTGTAGAACAGACCACAAGTGTGTCAGGGACCGTTTAGGAAGATTTTAATAGTTAACCAGGTCATCTGAACACATTCCTGCTGTCTTGCAGTCTGGCCTGCTGTGCTAAAAGGATTCCTGTGTCTGTTATCGTTTGCCATTTTGTGCCTTTATGGGGGCATTCATGCCTTTGTCCACTTTAATCCCATAGAGATGAGCCATTAACATCTCCCGTGAGTTTCTACCCTGAAGCTAGACTTATGGTACTACTGGGAAAAAAAACAACAACGAAACAAGAACGGATATGTATTGGCTACAGGGTTTGTAATTTATGAGTCTAGTTGCAGAAATCCATCTTGTATCCTCATTCACCCTAAAACAATCATTTTGGCACAAATAAGCCATTTTTTTGAGGCCAAGAAGAAGACGAGAGGGAACTACAGTACTTGTAAGTCTTGTAAATTTACTTTACACTTAAATTGACAGACCTTGGCAAAGAGAACCATATTTCTTGCTTAAAGTATTCTTCAAGCCATGTAGGGGATACGACATGCATGTGGAAAAAGATTTTTCTTTTAGATTGATTTTTACTGAATGTGTTTTTAATATGATAATGTAAATTAGACCTGTCTGTAAACAGTGTGAGTTGCATAGTTTAATGGGGGTTTTTATGTATAGACTTGTAAAACTTAAGCCCAGCACACATTATGCAACTTAGAAAATTGTACATTACTTGACTCACATCAACCTGTACGAGGTCAACTTTATAGTTACTCTGCATAGTAGAAGAAAGACTGCATGACTTGTTGCGGATTCAAGCTCACAACCAGAGAGGTTTCACAACCAGACGATTTCGAACACAGCTTTAGAGGCCTGAGTAGAGGCCATAGCTACAGTGGAATTGATTCAAACGTTAATTTGTTACAATGACCCAGTCAAAGTACATGCTTAAATTCAATTTATATTCAATTTAATATAAATTGACTGGACTGGTTCTCAAAATATGCCAGTCCAGTTTGACAAAGGTTGGGCTTGGACTGTTTTCAGGCTTTTTTTAGTATAACTTAAGAGCCATATAGTTTTTTCACTTTATGTTTATGCACTACTTTGCTTTACACTGAAGTTAGTTGTTGTAGAGGGACTTAATGTGAAATAGTTCAAAAAGTTTGAAAACTTCCTCAAAAATAAATGGCCTCCAGGTTTGCCTATGGAGAGAGAGATACAAAATGATAGAAGAGGTGCCAGGGTTGTGAGAAGCTTCTGTGTTTCATATCAGAGGATTATCTAGTTGACCTTTGAACCATAATCCTGAGGATTATTCCCAGTGAGAGCCAATTCCCACTAATATGTGACCAGTGTCTACCTGAATTAGCCCAAAAGGACACTTGACCCTTACAGGTCATCGTTAATCCAGGTCGCGTAGGGCCGGATATGGCCGAGACTAAGCAGAGCGACCCACTTCTGTCACCGTTTGGCGGGGGTTGTTCCTCGCGAGAGACATAAAACAGAGACGTCCTAATGATGTTTGAAAAGAGGAGCCCCCACAGCCTCTCAACTCCCCAAGAGGCTCCTCAGCCTTTTTTTTTCCTTCCCAGGCTCTATGTCTGTTTCTCCCAAACTCCTCATTCTGTTAAGCCAAGGCTTGTAGGCCAATTATGTCCGCGTAGGTGTAGCCATCAGATGGTTGTAGAAGAACGGATATTAGTTTAAGCTGGTGAATGGTTGAACTTCAACCCCATTCTGACATCTTTGCTTCACTTCAAAGCAATCAGATGAGCTTCAGGCTGATGGACCAAGGATACTTTTTTTTTTTTTAAATCATTCTCAACTTTAATTAACTTTTGAACAGACTGAACACTGAATGATCTGAAGATTGCATATACGGTACATGTTTGTGGACATGGGACGTGAAGAACAAAATGAGAGTTAACTCCCCACACTTTTCCCAGTTGTACTTTCAGCTTTTAGGCTTTTGTATCAGTGGCCGATATTAGGGGCAACAAAGTTGTTTCACACACACCTGTCCTTCACACCCGAAAAAAAGTGATGATGAACAGACTCGCCAACTAGGGAAATAAGTCACCAGGAAATGGCAGTAATCCAGCCACTCCAAACTCTGCTTACAAAGAAATAAACAAAGACATTATTATAAAGCCCTCTTTATCCCTCAATGACTATTCCCATAAATGCTTTAATCACCAATCCCTTGGGGCTCAGCTCTTTGCGTTTGTGTGGGTGGATGTGTGTGACCGTCCTGTGATGTCCGACTGCTCTCAGCTCCGCACAGATGGGTCTGTTTAGCTGCCAGGCGCCTGTAATTTACCAACACTTATTTCCCCCTCCCCTCCGTCAATCCCTTTGTCTTCCTCTTTCTTGTGTTGTGTTCTTTTAATTGAATGGAGTGTTGCTTATCACAATGGCTATCAAAGTTGAGTGTGCAGAGTGGCCCAGGCTTTATAATTTGTGTTTTGTTTAAATGTTTAACTTGCTGCTTGACTTTGGTGTCTGTCTTCTACTTCTTCTTCTTTAGACTATTGGGTTTCTGGTGGAAAGCAGTTGGATCAAGAAGGAGCCGGTTTTGTTTGAGCTCCAACTCATACGCAGTGGAGGCTGGGTAGATTAAAAGCATCTGAATGTTTTGAGCTCCAAATGTGTGTGTGGATGTGTTTTAGTTCTAGGGACTCAGAAGGGAAATGCAACAAATTTTTGATGTGATGGTGAGCACTCACATCAGATTAACTTCAGACATTTAATCTCAACTCAGACTCTGGTTGTCGACTGGTTGCTTTGAAGCAGGCTTGCTGTTTTATTCACTTTAGACTGAGATTGTCTTTATTATAAGAACTTTTGATTTATTTTATCTACCTTGAACTTGTCCAGTCTGACCCTCGTCTTCCATTTCCTGTTGTTACATGAACTCTGAATTTTGATTGCACACTTGTTTTTTTTATTTGAAATAGCAGAGGTTTTCTAAAAGGTTGAAAGCAGCCAATATCCTACCTGTCAGAGGTTAACTTTTATATAATTTTCATTTTCTATAAGTCCATATTAGTTGGACTCAGAGGTTAAAGCTCCCTTCTTCGTCAGGTTCATCTGAGAAGAACAAAGTGGACTTATGATGCCTTAAAAAAAAATCATTTTGAAATGCTTTAGAAACTTTGAAACCAACAGCATTTCCTTATGTTTCCTTTTGCTTAAAAATGCATATTTTCATGGATTTATTATACTATGCAATTAGTTAGTTAACTTGCAGCAGATATTAGTATGCATTTTTAAAGGCAATGACTAAATCATCCAAAACACATAACAATTAGACAATATTACAGCTGTTGAGAAATTAAAATTTTGAACAAAGAAATTGCTTTCATTTCTAAGTTTATTAGCATGGATGCTAGCCTTTTATTTGAAATCTTCCACTCAAACACCTACTTGCATGATCACAAGGTTCACCCCATTCATCCTTCAGCTCCATTATAAAAAAAACTGTTGTAAGCTCCAAAATATTCAATTTGACTGGCCTAAAAACTATGTGTATTGTTACTGTGATAGCTTTTTGTTTCTCTCTTTAGAGTCAGTCATCAAAAGTACTTTGTAGTTTTTTCATATTTTGGCTTTGTAAGTAGCCAGTTCCTCTTCTCCTTCCTCCTCCTTCGTCTCCTGATTGTGAGGACTTTTATTCAGATCCATTAGAGTACATATAGCATAAAAAAGACACAGAACAAAGGTAATAATCTAATGTCTTTGGATTCTGCTCACTTTTCCATTGGTTGGGAGAGAGATTGATTTGTGTATACTTAAGCTCCTGCAGGTGCATGCATATGTGCATGCGCATAATAGATTTAGGAGATTTGCCAGCTGTAGGTGGAAGCGTGCCCATCGCTTTGGAGGTCAAAGCCTCAGTCTTATGACAATGACAGGAGCTCAGAACAAAGATGGTGGTCCTCTCTCTTCTCTCCACCGCAGACCAGAACTCGTCCAGATGGTGTCTGAGAGGTTCTGTGTGTGCAGAAGAAAATTCATTTATCCTGCACTTGTATGGATCGTATAGCTAAAGTCACTGAAACCACATTGGTTTATTTTCCCTTTTCTCCCTTTTTTCTTTATGGAGCAGAAATGTTCTCCTTGTGTGTGTGCGGATAGAAATGTTTTTCTGTTCATGCAAGAAGTGTTCTCAATTACAGCCTTAGTCAGAAGTGGAAACAGATGGTAGCAGATGACAGAAGACAAAGTAGCTCTGTCCTACCTACCCCTTCTCCTCTCTCTCCCTTCTTCTCCAGGTTTCTCTCATTGTGTCTCAGTCGTTCAATTGCTTCTGCTTCTCAAGTTCTTAATCAGCGTAATAGAATGACGCGCCTTCTAGAAAAACTCGCTGGGTCTGAGCGAATGTGGAGCATGGTCACAGACATTCCTTCAGCTATCCTGACTCAGATAATCGCACATTTTCGTGCAGACTTGAAAACAGAACATGCGGCCTCAGTGTTGGTTTACTCTAAACCACAGTTCAAGGAGCTTGGGCCAAGTTTTCCCTGCAGCAGCGACTGAATTACATTGTCTCTGTGTATTGAGCAATGATAAACAAGATTACAGTCGTTGTCAGGCGAGTCGTGAGCGGCTGAATGTACGTCTGCTGTGCTTCAGCTGCATCGACTTTGATTAGAGATTTATATTTTAGTTAAAGTGATTTCACTTTAGCACATATTTTTCTCTATAGCGCTCCCATTTGTGCTCTTCCTCTCTCCGTCTCCTCATCACTTGCACATTTACTGGGTCTTCCAAACCATCTTTTATCATACTTTTCCTTCTTTCTTTCAAGCCCCATGTTTTTGTCCCTCATTTTTAATATTTTAATTCCCCTCTCAGGAAACTAGGATGTCACCAAAAAGTAAATGTATTGATTTTAATTAAAGTGAAACTTATTTTTGTTTCTTTATTTTATTTTTTATCATAATAGCATTCAGCTGATAAAAGCCCAAAATCCAATTTCTCTTAAAAGTTGTAAATTAAATTAAATTTTTTTTTATAGTTTTATTACAGAAATGTTAACCTGCTCTGCACTGTTTGTTATATTTCAGTTCAGTTAATACAGCGCTAAGTCATGTTAGCAAAAAAATAGCATCTTTATAAACCTTAAAAAATATCCAGGTTTATATTTGTTTCAATTTTAAACCAACATGGCCAAATGGATTTTGCTTCACAAAGCTATAGTTACTCCTGTTGCTGGTTTACTTTTTTTCCCCAATTTTTTTTTTGTCACTCAACTTTCTATTCAAGTGCTTGCAGCTATTCTGTGACTAGTCTGATTCTTGACTTGAAACCAGCAAATAATATGGCAAACAACATCATCATCGACTCTGGAAACATCACACCTCAAACATCTGGGACTCTGTGCCTGTCCTGTTCCCCCAGACTCTGCAACCTTAATTTCCAAATCAAAAGTTGAAGCAAGACATTTCAGACATTGTAATAGTTTCAGGAGTAGATGATTTCAAACATTGCAACAGCTGTAGCCCAGTCTGTATGGCGACTTTCAAGCACTGAGCCCAGCTGCAGTTTGGACCTTGTGAATCACCAAAACTTTTAAATGCGTTTGGCAACACGACCCTTTCAAGGCTCTGATTACCCCTACTGCATGTTTGTTTCTCACTTTTTCCTTCCACTTAACCTTTCATTAATATGCACACTGTGAATAACCAGCTTTTCAGCAATAACTTTTTATGTCTTGTGCTCCTTGTGGAAGGGGTGATTGACTGTCTGCTGGACAACTGTCAAGTCGACAGTGTTTCTCATGATAGTCTAAGCCAAAACTAGGACATAAAATAACATTTCCGTATTAAAAAAAAATGTTTTCATTTGTTCTTAGGTTACTTGCAAGAAACCCAGATTTCCCAAAAAACTGAATTTTGGGTTTTAATTAACTGTAAACCTCGGCCATCAAAATTAACAACTACTCAGAGAGTAGTGTATCAATTGTACATATAATGTAAGTTTCACCTATTGAATATAATCGTTGAAAGAAAATGTTTTTAATGGATATTGTGGTGTATTTAAAAACACCTGTGCATAAATAAACAATAATCTCATAGCGTCCTAAAACCTTAAGCCAGCTTTGAAATGTAATTGAAAGAGTAAGATAACACATTCCTCTCTTTATCACTCTCAGTGGGAGGAGATCAGTGTGATGGATGAGAGGAACACCCCGATGAGGACTTACCAGGTGTGCAGTGTAATGGAGGCCAACCAAAACAACTGGCTGCGGACGCGGCACATCAGCCGGGAGGGAGCGCAGCGAGTCTACATCGAAATCAAATTCACCCTGAGAGACTGCAACAGCCTGCCCGGGGTCTCTGGCACCTGTAAAGAGGTCTGCATCATTTTGCACACAGGCAATAAAGGGGACACCATGGGAGCTTGATATATAAGAAACGTCTGTGTCCTGATCTTCTCTTTTTGTTACTTTTTGTTCCCTCTTGGTGCCCTGAACACATGGAAATTATCCAGCAATGCTGCTGCTGTCTTGTGACTGCTTGCTGTGAAGACCGTTTGAATAAAAACAGCTTTTTTTGTCTTTTATAAAGGCAAAATCAATATCACAGTCAGATTTGAAACAAAGTTAAAGAACATGTGTTAATCTGCCTCTTTTGGCTACTTGAATCAGAGGTTGTTTATTTAAGTTTTTTCATAGTAATCTGACTTACGTTTGACATTTTGAATATGGGGAAACATTCTATATTTATGATTGAAACATTTATAAATTGGGAATAAATAATCCCTAAGCACATGCAGTGGAAGTTTCAGAGACAAAAGATTTTTTTATTTTTTTTTATGATGGAAACTGAATGGAGTCCCTCAGCGGTAAATAAACATTTAATTCATTATGCTGGATAATTTTACAACATTTTGCCTTCTTAATTTGTTCGTAGGCAGCACATTAACATATTTATTCATGTCAGGCTTATGGAGAGTTGACTTGAAATGTTTGTAATTTAATTATCACTTGGATGAAATTAGTGCTTCTCTTGAGCAAAACACATTATGCTGCAGAGCAGCCAAAGAGCATTGTTTCATTTTGTCTGCCTTTTATCTTCAATAAGCACTAAAAACAAACACATACAAGCTGAAGTGCACTTTGACAGATATTGAATAGATATAGAATTATGAGACAAGAAAAAAAAGGATGAAACAAGATACTCCTAAAATTTTACATGTATTTGAATGTTTTTCTACAACTAGTTTTTTTTCTTCTTCTTTTTTCAATGTGAATACTGAGGTGAGAATTTGAAGTAACACACCCACACAGCTACATGTGCATTACAGTGAAAACACTCCCCACTCCCTAACACTCCCTAACAAAAACCGGTTTAAAAGTCTGCCTGCTTGACATTTATCCAACCTTAATATTGACAGATGCTTTTGTTTTGCAGACTTTCAACATGTACTACTATGAGTCCAACAATGCCAACCTGTGGTTCATCAAAGAAAGCCAGTATGTCAAGATTGACACTATCGCTGCAGATGAGAGCTTTACACAGGTATGGGCACACACTGACATACTTGAAAGGAAATAGCATTTATGAATCAGTTCTAGTGTTATGGTCGACAAATTATAATGTCAACTGTTCTGTTAAATAAGTTGGTCATCTTATTACAGATATCTCAGATAACATTTTTCAGATTCAATGTAATGCAAACAAATATACGAGAGTCTTTATGACCACCTACATGAACATCTACAACAATTCTTATTTTTGAATTGAACAGATTTTTTAAGATTATATTTGCAAATTTGACAATATATTTCATAAAAGGGAAAGGTTACACAATGAAACTTGATAAGATATGCTTGTGAACAACAAACATTTAATAAATAAATAAAATTAAACTTTAAACTTCTGCTCCTGCTCCATTTAGCTGTGAAATTATCAGTACTCGGTAGAGGTGAACTGTTTTTTGTTGAGGTGTGATCTGACAGCTCCTCTTTTGGCCAATGAAGTTAGTATGATTTCATCAATTAATTGGAAATTGATGAAATCAAGACATTTTGTGGACAATTTCAAGTTACTAACTTTGTTGACTTCCAACTTGCTTACACTCATCCTTAAAAACTACATATCCTACATAAATTGAAAAATTTCCATTTTAGAAAATGTTTCAAGTAAAATAAAAGACTGCTTGCTGCTTTATTACATTATCCTCAGATTATGGGACAGAGCAATCCATCAAAATAAGAACCCAGCTAAAATGAATTACATTATATTACTTCTTTACAAGACAATGCTGAAGCTCTTTTTCGCACCTCAGTGTATAGAAGGATGCAAAACTACAATTTATTACATTTTTTGATGACAAAATAATTCAACAAAAAATCTGTCTCTTTCTCAACACTTGTGTGAAAAAAGACTCTTTTTGCTTTCATGGGTTAGTTTATTATGAATCTTTTTTCATGACTGATTAATTATTTATTTGGGACTGAAGGTAACAGTTCACTGAATATATGCAGAAGAGAATTAAATATTACATATTTCTGAATTAAAACAAAAATGATTTCAAGATTGATATTTTAATATACATTTCTTTTCTTACTTTAGTATTTAAAATGATTAATAGGATTAGTGACATTAGTATTGCGGGGGTTTTTATTGTAATCCATACGGGGGCCCAAAACATTTTTGGAAATCACTGCATTAATCTCAGAAGTCTTTCAAAGAAACTAACAGAAAATGCATTGTTCATTCACAGGTGGACGTTGGTGACCGTGTCTTGAAGCTGAACACAGAAGTGCGAGACATCAGCAACTTGAATAAAAAGGGTTTCTACCTGGCCTTCCAAGACCTGGGCGCTTGTATCGCTCTGGTCTCAGTCAGGGTCTTCTACAAGAAGTGTCCTCTGACTGTGCGCAACTTGGCCCAATTTCCCGACACAATAACAGGAGGAGAAACAGCGCTGGTGGAGGTCCATGGAGTTTGTGTAAATGCCTCTGAGGAGTTTGAGCCGCCCAAGATGTACTGCAGCGCAGATGGAGGCTGGCTGGTCCCCATAGGGAGATGCGTGTGCAAACCAGGCTTTGAGGAGAACAAGGACATCTGCCAACGTGAGTCGGGTGGGGACGACAAGGGTTGAGTGGAATGGAACTAGATAATAAATATGTGTCTTAGAAAAAAGTGACAAATTAAAGCAGACATAACAGATATGTTTTATTGCTGGAAAGTCAAATTTTTTTTTCCAAAGTGAGTTTGCCGTTAATGCTCTCTGTGGTGGTATAAGCAAAGGAATCCTCATAAACATGTCAATGTGTCACCAAGTCAGTCAAAGTTAAGGAAACATTTAAGAGTAGATCCACCGATTAGATTTGTGGGCGAATTCTGATCTCCAGAGTTTTGACGAGCCAATAAAGTTTTTAGCTTATTGCAGTTTTTTCTTAAGAACTATAATTCACAAACATGTAATAATAGTATTGAAGTCTTCCTATCATCCTTTACAGGAGCATTTCATGCTTTTTAAAGAAAGATAAAATAGTCACTGATTAGCATAGCTAGCAAATCCAGGATTGCATGTATCAAGGATTAATAATGTGTGTTACATGGAGAGAATGTAGATTCTTTTCAAAAGGCTGCCAACATTTATAAATCCAACACGTTTCATAACAGACAAAAGTTAAAGTCCCAAAGGGGAAAAACAAATAAACCTCTGACTTCTAAGTTAAACAATTAACCCAGAACGGAGAGGATGATACTTTGTGTGTCATCACTCCTAACAAAGCACAGACAGCAAATAGAGAGGAACAGGTAGAGATTATTTAAAGCATAAAGTCTTTTTTGTGTGTTGGCTTATCAAAGGGGAATATCTGATGTTCATGGAGAAGAGTCGCATACGTGTGTCTGCGTGTGTGTGTGTGTCTTAACATTTCTCACCTTGTAAGGCCCAGTTTTTACAATAGTTGCTTATGTTGTGTCAACCCACTGCTCCTTAAGGGGCGCACAGCCTGGGCCCCATAAGATGAAGTGCTGCTTTATGGTTTAGGACTACAGTGTGAACTGAGTTTAGGTTAGGTTTAGGGTAAGGCTCAGGGTTAGGTTATAGAAATTAATGAAAAGTGAATGGAAGTCAATGCAAAGTCCTTGTAAATATAGAAAGACACTATGTGTGAGTGTTTGAGAGAGAGAGAGAGAATAAGGCAGTGCTCATTGATGTGTTCTGTGGAGGGAAAAGGTTTGCCTTGTGGAGGAAGATTATTGAGTTGTAAAGCTCTCAAATGGTGTGTGTGGTACATGCGTGCAAACTGGTGTGTGTGTGTGCATGCAAGCATACTGTGCATGCGTGCATTTTGAATTGAGGAAACCGCATTATGCTCATGCTGTCACCTATCCCCGAGGACTCACTTCCTTGGGAAAATTGGAGCACAGATATTCATCTCAACAAAGTAGAAATGGGTGCACACGATGCAATTTCACTTGTTTTGGAGAAGAAGCCGCCAAGACACTCAGAAACTTGGCAGTTGGTCCTTAGAGACAAGTGAATAAGAACAAAATGTGCTCTGCAGTTTGCAGACTGGTAATGCGCACAGATCGTGGCAGAATGCTGGCTGCATCTCAATCATGAGACACAGACTGCTGAGTTGTCTGCCTGTCTGTCTGTCTGCTGTGGTTATATCAGGTGATCTCACTGACAGCTTTTCAAATGATTTCACTCTCCTCACTGTGCTGGTCCATGTCACTTTCTATATTTTGGGACTAAGATACAGCTTTATGGTGTGAAACGGTTGACCTCCATGAATTCATCACTTGGGTCCTTTAGCGTTATCACTCCAAAGAGAATAGACTGAGATTTAACAAGCTTGCTTTTTAACCCAATGGCAAATGGCTAGTTTATATTTCTGTGCTTGATTGATTTGAAATGATACAGTCTTATTGACATTGAGGTCAGAGGTCAGAAAATATATGTGGCCCTTGTCTACTGAGTTACGGAAAGACTGACACATGGGCGTGAAGGTCCTTCGAGACAAGTGAAGTGCTCTTGTCTATCGTTATGAGTAAAGAGCTAAGCTAAAAAGCAAAGCTCTCAATTTACTAGAAATATTATTTTCAAACTGTCACCAATGGAAAAGTGGAAAATCTGGATACAAGCAGCTGAAATAGGGGGCCGAACTAAGACTTGGAGATAAGATGAGAAATTCTGTCACCATTCTGTTGCTCTACTTCATCTGAAAATAGTAATAGATCATATTTAGATGCCTCCTGGGCAAGTATGGAAATATATATCACTTATGGACTGCAACAGTTAGATAATATAGTTAGATAATGTTGCTTGGCAGATAGACACAAATTCCTTGCTCTGATGGCCAAATGTCTTTTCCAAAGCACAACACCTTACTTTGAGATCTTTGCATATAGATTATATGTTGTTTGTTATTCTGTGCACCATCCTGAACTGGAAGAGTGGGCTTACCTTTGCACATGCACCAACCAAAAATAATGTTGGATATGAACCAGAAGAGGTTTTGTATCATACCATTTTAGAGTGGATTTAGGTCTGAGAAAGGTGTTGGGATTTGGCAGCTGTGTACTGTTGAAGTATTTGTTTTTTCATTTATTGGAGAACATTTGCATAGAGCTGCAGTTTCACCACCACAAAGCAAGAGAATTTTGTACCCTGCTTATGTCAGCAAATCAAATCCCCTGGGTTTTTGTTGCTCATAAAATAATGCCACGCAATTTCTTTTATCCTGAATAACAATGGTGCTTGAGCTGGGTTTTTTTTCAAACCATACAAATGTTTCTATTTTGTGTTTTTCCCCCTCCTTTTCTTGTCAAAACTCACTTAGCCAGCTAATGTAACTGCATCCATAATCAGCCGTCTTTTTACAAGCAGATTCATAAAAGACATAAGAGGGTGCAGAGCAGTAAGGCAGCTTGGTGCGTTGCGCTTTAATGTGTCCCTGTGAGAACGAAGCTTGCACTTCTAAAGAGCTCCTCTCAGCGCTCTGCATCGGCTCCGAACAAAAGGTTCCTGCCCCGACACAATCTGGAGGTCTACCATGGGGACGACACGTGCCACTAATGCATTCAAATGATCCTCTCTAGTTTGCTTTCACACAAAGGGGTGAGTGTGGGAGAGAGAAACACAGAAAGGCCTGGAGTTTCATTTGTATAATCAACGTGGAGGTGAGCAAGCCACTTAATGGAGGGCCCGAGTTTTCTCCCTCTTGGTCTTTTTTGTGGGTCCAGGTTTCCTTCCTCTCTATCACTTCCCTACTCCAATACTCAACATTGTCTTCAAATGTTCTTTGTGAATCTTGATCTCTTAGCATGCCTCTCATTCACACCCCATCCCTTCCACTCTTTCCGACTCTTCCTCTGTTTCTCTGTCTTGGTCTGAAGCACTAATGGAATCATTACTGGCCTTACTGTGTTAGACAAACACCAGACACCTCCTATTACGGCCCTTTTCCCCCCAAATCTCCTGCTCTTTCCCCTTTCTGTCTGTTGCTTTCTGGCTATGCTCTGATGTCTGCTTCTATAATTAGACCATTCTCCACTTCTTGCTCTCTACCAGCCACCCATTTTGCTTCTCACTCTTCTCTGGCACTGTCTTCCTTTTTCACCTCACCATTCCTCTCTCTGCCCCTGTTCTCCGTCTTCTAGCATGCCTTATCTCCACTGCCCGCTCTCGTTAAACATTTATAGATCATGGGTTCATCTTTCTCCTTTTGTCTCTTCCAACCCAATGTTTCATAATCCATTTAAGGGAAGCGTGCATAAATGAGTGTGTGTTGATGGGATGAATGGTTGCATGGACAAAGATGAAAACCCCACAAACTGGCTCTTTCTTTGTCGTGTAAACAGATGAAGAACCATCAGACTGTGAAACGGGCTGCAGCAGAGTTTGTTGAAGGTGCTGTCCTAATTAAAGGCTGCAGTAAAAATGGTCATTTTTATCATCATATAATAAAAAAGAAAAATCATCAGTTTTTAGGGCGATAATGGTTGCAAAGTGGTGTTTTTGTCACACTTGCATGGTTTTTATCAAAAAGTTATCACTGAAAAGCAATAAATAATCAAGTAAATAGTCTGAACAACTACAACGTTCAATTTAGAAATGAAGATTTCGAAATTGAGGAGAAAAAGCTAACCAAATAATCTGGCACTATGCTACAAAGGAATTACCCCTTACACCTAATAATACTTGTGCCAACCAAGTTGGCAACAAGCTGTCAAGCATTTGCAAAAACTGTAAATTAATCTCTTACACCACTGTTGATCGATTTAGGTCCACTCCTCTTTGCAGACTTGTTTTAGTTCAGTCACAGTGATGGGTTTTTCAAGCATGAATGTCCTGCCACAATATCGCAATTGGATTTAAATCCTATTGTCTTGTCAATGTTAGCCATTCAAAGATGAGCCTGTCAGTGACCTTTGAATCATTGTCGTGGTGCCTTACCCAAGTACGCTGGAGAGAAGGTCACAAATAAATGACTTGATCTTGTCTTTCAGGATATCTGGTGGAGGGCAGTAGTCATGTTCCACGAAATACCCCAGATTGTCTATTTCCTAAAATAGAAAGGCACCCCGATACAATCGCAATGCCATCACCATCTTTGACTGTTAGCACGATGTACTATTTCTAAAAATGCTGTCTTAGTTTGGCACCAAATATAATGTTTCACAAACCTCCTAGAAAGTTTCACTTTTCTCTTGGCAATGCAGATAATGTTTTCTAGAAAAACATGTTTTTTGGCTTATATTGGATGTTTTTTATGTTCCTTTATTTCAGATTCCGGAATAGATTTTCCATTGAACTCTCCCGCATATAAAGTTTTTATCTTGTCTGTATGTTTTTGCTGAATCATCAACAATGATTCTATCTGAAGCAATGAACTTCAGATAATGGTGAGCCATCATGGCCTTCAGGCCATTCAGAAAATACTTTAAGTTGTTACTAAAACAAAAACTAATAACACACAAACACCAATAAATTTAATAATCTTTTGAAACAACTTGTTTAAAACAAATCAAATAACAAAATGAAAAGTGAATAATCTGCGACAGACTGGTAACTGTCCAGGGTGAACCTGCCTCTTGCCTGGATCGTTAGCTGGAGATAGGCACCAGCACCCCTCCCGACCCCATTAAGGACAAAGGTGTTAGAAAATGGATGGATGGATGGAAAATGAATAATTCTCTACAAAATAAAATGACCTTGATTACAAGTTTTCTATTTGAGATCTGCAGCTTGAAGTATTTTTTTTAATTAGAAACAATAAACCAGAAATTCTCATATTTTGATATGCAGAACTCAGAGGTTTCTGTCCTAGTGACGATTATCATAGAAAACATCTGTGCAAGCTTTCCAGCTGACGGATATTAAATTGTAAAAAGACATAGGTTGATAAAAAGGTTTGCATGGTATATGCTGTTTTATGGTCCTGAATTTGTTAGCCAATATTTAGGTGGGGGAGGTTCCATCATCACCATAGGTGAACACAGCTTAACATAGGACTTGTTCAGCTCCAACTGAGGCAATTAGATTTAATTAGTTAACCATTTAGTTTGTATTTGATTGAGCTGAACCCAAACACATAGCCAGTCTACTTATGGATCCACTCTGAAATACCCCAGAAAACACCCGACAATTTGATTTTAACCAAATGTTCCACAAGCACACTATTCAGATAATACTACAGTGCAAACGTATTAAAAAGTCATGATCTGATGACTTCGATCAATCAATAGCCATGTCAAGAGAAATCTTGGAAAAGACATCCTTTTATAAAATTTCTGCAGGCTTTAACCACCACAAATGCTTGGTTGAAACAAATCCACTTGGATAAATAGTTCAGAAATAAATGAAAATGGTTCCAAAAGTCTTAAAGCGTGTCCATTTCCACACAGCCACCTGTGTTCACATATGTCCTATAAGAACCTCATGATCCAAACTGCGGCTATGTGTGTGAGCCGAGTCCATTCTTTCTGGCTGCTAACCATGGTTGAGGTTTTGAGATTTCATGTATCGGCAGAGTAGAGAACGCTTGACTATATGAGGTACAGTTCAACACTCTAGGAAGACAAATCATTGTTGTTTAAAGGGGAGGTGGTGGGTAAAAGTGACTTTTTAAATCTTTATATTATGCTATAAGACCTGGAGGAACTGTGTGTTTGGAGAGCTTTTCATATCAACTGCTTCTCAGTCCAATGATTCTACCAACAGTTGTTAACGGCATCATGAGAATCGTTGTTACAATGACATGCTGAAGGCAGAAAGGCGTCATATCACGCAGTCATTTTTTCTTTTAAGTCATGTTTGATATATGCAGCATTTTTATAACAACTGAAGACAACATAGCTATTTGATTTTTCTATAAAATAGCACAATGTGTCTGGAAAATACATATTACTGCTCCTTGAAGGCCTTATTGATAGATATGGATCTATTTACAATTTCCATTTTCAGTTTCCAGGTTGCTCTTTCTGAGGCTGCTGTTTCTCGAGCGAAAAAGGGATTCTGAAAATGTTAATGTGCAGACAGCGGAAGGAGGGAACAAGGCTGCTAGAAATAAGCAGCCAGTTGGCAGGCTTAAAGCTATGGTTGACATTTGCTGAGCCGGTGTAGCGGCATTCACACGAAAGGACATTTTGTAAAGACTAATTTAACAAGAAATGAAGACATAATCTGTGCTGTAAAAAAAAAATAATAAAAGCAGCAATTTTTAAATTGTTTTACTGAGTTTCATTCCGAAGGCACTGTAACTCAGAGGTCATAGCTTCTCTGCTCTGTTGAAATCACACTGCTCTGCTTTGTTTGCTGCCTCTGGAGCTGTTTAATTTATTTCTTCCTCTCACTCTAAATCAAAGACATCCCTTTCTTTTTCACATTCACACACACTTGTCACTTCTCCTCCGTCTCTCCCCGCCCTCTGCCTTGTTCCCTCTCTTGCTTTCTTTTCCCTCCGTGTGTCTCTTGTGCATTTTGTTCCTGTTTGCCCTCTCTGTGTCTGTCTGCCACTGTTTCCTCCAGCACCTCCGTTTCCACTTGGTACTCCCCTGCCCTCTCCTGCTGTCTCTGTCTCTTACAGCTGGGAGGGAATGTAGTGAATGCTTCTGTAGAACCTCTCTGTCTTTAAGCCTCTAGGGGCTCATGCTGAAGGGTTAGAGTGTGTGTGTCAAATATACACCTTTCTCCAGGTGTATATTTGTGTGTTTGGTGTGTCTGACAGCCCCAATTACTTCATCGGATGCCAGAGAGATGGAGGAGAGCACTTAAAGGACGGGCACTCGTCACCTTAACACAAGTTTTCCTTCTTTAATCTCCTCTTTTTCCAAAGCAGGCAAATGCAATGTGGGTCGGCATGACACGTCTACCTGTACTTGTTCCTGCTAGCTACAGCTGTCTAATGGGTTCCCTTCTCTCGTTTTGTTCTTACTCGTTTGTCTGTTTGATGCTGTCAGCATGAAGCAAGAGCTTAGTTTACCGAGGACCCTTTCAGAGTTTTCTGTCACTGATTCCACTTAGCGCTCCCGCTGTTCTTTTCACTGCACAAAGTTCAAACCACTCAGGAGTCCAGTGTGCATTTTGGTTTGGTGTGAATCACCTGCTCAGCCATGGGCGTAATGTGAATGAAGTCACAGATTCAGGGAGTTGAAACTCTTTATTTTTTAGCTATTGGGAAAAGATATTCTTGCAGTTTGGTGACAGAACCACTAGGTTTGGTGTTTGTGACCATTTTACAATAAATGTATTTGGAGAGGATTACTATCAACAATGACAACTAAGGAATACATCAGAATTAATACTAATGCTATACAAGGCCAACATGAAAACAAAACATATTAAGACCCAGGATCGTTTCTGGATTTACACCTATAAAAGTTTGTCTCTTGGCTTTTCTCTACCAAATCTTGGGTGACCTTATTGAATAAACTCCTTTTATAGTAGTCAGTCTTTTTTTTTTTTTTTTCATCTAATGTGTCATGAAATTAAATATTTGTTGTTGAGTCTTGGCGTCTGAAATTCTCCAACTCTGATCTTTTCTTGTAACTCCCTAAACATTTTACCCACCATATGTGATCAAAATATAAAATTGGGTTCTCATCTGGTGTCAGAGTTTAGTGGTCTCAATGTAGATATGAACGAGTTTAGTGTCCATTTTTCTGGTATCATGACAGTAAGGACACATTTTCCTTTCTTGAAGGGTGTGTTCTTTTATTTTTCCAGTTTTGAAGAATGGCTAAAAGAAACGGGCTCACATTTAGGCAATCACATATTAAGTCTTCTTATGCATTGTGATCAACCTAACATGTAACATAATTCAGTCGCCACCTAGCTTTACTTTATTTGAATTGTAGGGAGTGACACTGATTGTGGCATCAACAATTTTGTAATAAATATTCTTACAATAAACATTTAAAAGAAAATTCACAGTTTTTCATGGAGTGGAATCCGTTTTTATCCCAAGACTTTTTTCCTTATTTCTGCCTTCCAATAATGACAGAAGGCACTGTACTTTTTCAAAGCTCTCCTAAACCCGTCAGTTCTTCATGTGGTTCTGCTTAACAAACCATGGGAGTTAAATTACCTATTAACTTCAGGTTTGCGCTATATCATTGAACTTGTGTGTAAACAGTATGGTAACACATGTTATTGCATTTCAAGTGGTTATGTGTGCATTTTTTTTTTTTTTTCTTGGACGGTAATAGAAATCAAAACCAAATGATGTGCTCAGTGGCTCCATTTGGAAAACTCCAGCCAAACCTGCACAGGAGTTCTTGCATGAGGAAACAGTTGTGAGTCATAAAAAATGTCCAGTGTTAAAATTGTGCTTTAAGGGATAGAGATGAAAAAAAAACTGTCAAGAAGTACATAACATGCAGCAATCAAAGGCCCACTGCTCAGCTGCTCAGTCAATCAGACCGAGGTCTGACGGCAGCCCAGCAGGGAAGAAGTTAGAGTTAAAACTTTTGTTGTCTGGGAGAAAAGTTTCACTTTGTGCAGAGAAAACTGAAAGTTTTATGAGGAATATTGTGGATGTAAAGGAGGGTATTATGTAAAATTGACTTTTTTAGCTGTATATGATGATATTATTTCCTCATCAAAATATATATCTGGAGTGTTGCTTTGGTTCTTTCATGCATGCATGCAAACTACTTCTCAGTCCCACACTCCTAAGAACAGCTGTAAACGGCAAATGGGAGGGCATTGTTGTGATAACATGAAACATCTGAGTGTTGCAGCTGAAATCCAGACTCATTGGACCAGGTTAAAGTTTCCCAATCTGTAAATGTTTGAAATTTGGCGAGGCTGTGTGAAGATAACCTCAGTTTCCTGACAGGAATTGTGACTGGTTTGGTTGTCTGCTGCTGTAGCTCACCTTCTTCGAGGATCTGCAGGTTGTTCGCTTAGAGACAGTATTTCGCATACGTTGGCTGAAGGAAGTGGTTAATTAATCTACTACTCCTCCAAATGACCATGACCAAATCAATTTTGTCCACTGGATACTTTTCACTTTTCCACCAGTCGCTCTAACCTTGAGAGATAGCTGTTCTGGAAAATCCCCACAGTTCCTAAAGTATTCAGACTAACATCAACAAGTATGCCATGTTCAAATCTGTATAAATTGCCTCTCTTTTGCATTTCAATTCTTTGTATCAACTTTAGCAATTCATCTTTACCTCGTCTAGCCACAGAATGAAACTGAATGCAAGCAGACCTAATAAAGTGGCCGATGAGTGTATTTCATTCTCTCCTTTTGCAAACAACAAATGTTTTTGTAGCTGTGGCTGCATTGGTCCGCCTATGTGCACCTCAGTATGTAGATCAGATGCAGACATCTAAGTGCCAAAAGCTGCCCTCCGGTAGCCTCTTCTCATGCACAAAGACAGACGAGCTTTTCTCTTTTCGACAGCTTGGAAACTTGAGAGCTCAGAGGTGTGTGTCGAAAGGTGGTGGGCAGCTAACAAGGATCTAAAAAGCTTGTTAGGGGATTTTTTTTTTTTTTTTTGCTGTATACAGTCTGTAGAGTGTGTGAAAGTGTGTGTATGGATGTACTCTCCTGCAGGCTTTGGGGCATTAAGCTGTTGAGGTGTCAGGCAGCAGGGTGTTATTACAAGCCAGATGTACTTAAAGGACAAACGGATATATGGTCCACATAAAGGCCAGTCATCTGTCCTCCACCTGCCTGTGTGAGCCTTGCTGCTGCTCTGCCTGTCCAGGTCCATTTATTTGGTTAATCATAGCCACCTTTTTCTTCCTAATTTCTCTTTTATTCCCTGTTATCTCCTCTCTTTCACATGTCCCTCCTCATCTTCATCCCTTTCCTCACTTTTTGGTCTCGTCTTCTCTCTTTTGTGTTTGAATAAATGACAAAAAAAGCCACAAAAAGGTTTAGGCTCTCACTGTATTCTCCCTACGCTTGTAGTCCCAGTCTACATACCCACACTGCACTGACCCAGATAATGTCAATTCTCACCGACTCTCCACAAGCACAAGTCCCTCTTACTCCATGGACGATTGCTCGCCGCGCATACAGTGAGCTGAGGTTGTCCCCTTAGCACCATGGGGGGGGAGGGGTGTCTGCTTCATTGAGATGTTAGCCTAAGCCAAACCTGAGGACAAAAAGGTTGGCTTTGGAGGGGAGTGGATACTGTGAAGCTAGGCTGGGTCTGGCGCAGTGGTTTGAGCTGTGCAATCAACCCCCAGGAGAAAAGCAGAAAAAGCAGGCCAAGGACTGGAGAACTGTTCATGCATGTTTCAGCTCTGCACATCCTTATATAGCTCTACTCCCTATAGGGAGACGCGGTACAAAAGGAGAGAGGTGTAGAGGGGAGAGCGTGTTGCCTTTGGGTACACTTCTCATTAATTGGTTGTCTTCCATATGCTACTGAGCTCCAGTTAGGGATAAATATCTGCGTACTCATGGGGAAGTTAATAATTTTCACATTTCCATAGTGTTAAATCCATGTTAATTCAGATAGCAGAGGAGACATTCAGGCTGCCAGTGGGTTTGCTGGGCAGGAAATAGAGGGACAGGAAGGCAGCCATTGACCCTTCCCCCCCCACTCCCCTTCCTAACTCTCTTTCTAGTTCATGGATGGCTTCCAGATGTACGATTGGATCAGTGCTAAACAGGCGGGGGGGGTTTTGTTGTTGTCTTTTTATACAAACAGATGTGACGTGTTTGAAATCCAATTTGTTTCTGCGTTTGAGTATGTTACAGCTCCACCTTTGTTCTGCATCCAAAAGAAACCACTAATTAATTGAAACAAAGAAACTGTTGAAACAAAGAAACTGTTGAAACAAACATAATCCAAAGACTGCTGAAAGATGGAACAAATTCATTGTCACTATTAATAATAGTCTGTTGAGTTCAGTGGCCTCTAAATGCAAATATTTAGAGGTATATTTAACTTGGGTCTGAGTTTTGCTCTGTGTGTTTGCTGCTTAGTTTTTGTCAGAGTGAAGTGTGAAAAGTGTAAAGAAAGCTACCAGGGGTCTGATATGGCCAGTTTATTTGTTTTTTGTAATTCCTTGCAAAAATACTCATACTTTTTTACATGAAAACCAAACTTCAATGTATGTTTTTGAGATTTAATGTGATGGACCAACCCAAACATACTGATTTTTAAAATGCTTATACATGCAAATCCAAACAATGTGGCTTAAATTTCTGTTAAGCCCAATTTACTATAATGAATAATAAATAAATACTATAATAAATTGAGTGCAGCTCAACCAATGGCCTTCATTTGTCACTTTTGGCATAAGAAATCCATAAATAAGACATAGCAGACATGTACAGATCAGATGAGAACAACATTTAATGTTTTGCCCTTCATCTAAAATGTTTCATATATTGACAACTAGAATTTAACAGTATAACATTTTAGTCATATTCTGGAGTAATGAGCAACCATGCAAAAATAAATGTCTTGAACATCTCAGAATTACATGTGTCTAAGTACTTTGCTGTTTATGCTTCACAGTTCGTGAATGAAAGGTAGTGTGAAATACTGCAGTAGATTCTCAAAATTGTGTTTACTGGGAACTAAGAAAGAAACATCCTTTTGATGTCAATCACAAACAGGAATCGGATTTACACTTTGTGAAATTCAACTCATACATACATAGATTAGCTTGATGATTCTAAATGAAACAGGAACATTATTCATGAGAGTAATGTCTACCACCACTATAGCCTCTTTTTATGACTTGCTTTCACGCCGGTGCCTTGCTGTGTAAAAGGAGCTGCATCAAGCTCGATGGGTTCTTGTACCTTTCAAGGTGGCATTATCAACAGAATTATTTTTGATAAGACTTACTCAGACGGAAAGCCTATGCTGGACTTTGTTTAGCACAAAAAACTACCTGCAGTGGCAATTTTCCTCTTTTGTATGTGACACCCTTGAGTTGGAGCAGGCTGAATGGATTCACAGGGGCATGAACCTCAAAGATGCATGTAGAAAGGATGCTTCATTCATTGACAGACAGCTCTGCACTAGGAGGGTTAAGATAATATTTGAAGCATATAGAGTCATTCATATTGATTTAGAGTAATATTCAAGTGGATAATTTCCCTTGATTTGTCACTAATGTAGCTGTCTGACAGAGTGACTTTCTTCTGCTGCCTCAGTGTTAGTTACTTCTGCCAGGGACGTCATGTTTTCATTATCTATTTGTTTGCACTCTGTGCTGTCAGATTTTCCAATATTGGATTTTCAGCCCCACTGGATTTCATGAAAAAAAAAATAAGTAAAAATCTTCTCTAGACTTCATTCTTTATTTTTCTTTAATCTTCACCAACATTGGCTCAAAAGTTTACACCAAGCCTCCCAAGAGCAGCCACACGAAACCTTGCTTTTTAAAAGCATTTGTCCACCACCGCTAAATTAAATTGGCAGCCCAGTTACTATACAGGAAGTGAGATCATTCCTAAGCACTGCTTTGATCACAAGGTTTGGTGAGCAGATGTTGGACTGCATTTTAGAGGGAGTGCAAACAAATTTACAGCATGTCATCACTTGGGAGTGCGGTAAGAAGCACGCTTTGACTAATGATGACTGAAGTCTTTCTGCTCCAGTTTACTCAGGAGGTCTCAAGCCAAGACCTCAACAGCTAGCAGTTTTTTTTTTTACCAAATGTCTGGTTATTACTCATTATAAACTCAATCAAATTTAGTCACTGTCAATTCTGATTAGAAAGTGCCTTGGTAAGATAAGTTTACCACCTTTTCTCTCCTCAAATTTAACCAGCAGCAACTCTTACTTGCCATTTAGCCATTAGACCAACAAAAAGTTGCACCTAATTGTGGAATGTCAGAGAAAATTGAAAGGATATAGCAATATCCTTTCAAAACTTAGCAAACAAGGTGGTCTGGTCAGATGAGACCATAATTGAAGTTTATGACCAAACAATTTTGAAAATCATGTCCATTTTCTTCCCACCTCACAGCTACATGCTACTAAGTCTCGGTCTATCACATAGAATCACAATAACATAATTCAAAGATTTCAGTTGGAGTGTAAAAAAAAGTCTGAAAAGTTCAAGGAGCTGGAAAGCTTCTTCCAGGAACTGTAACTCTATGAAGCGTTTATTGAATAACAAGAAACAAATCATGGACAACTTTAGCTTGAGGACACAGAGAATATGGCTTTGTAGCTACCTCTGACACGGGGTGTGTGTATGTGTGTGAGAGAGAGAGAGGGTGACAGAGAAAAGAACCATGGAGCTCTCCGTTCCCTCTCCACCCGAGAGGATGAATTATTGAGAGTGATGAACTGAAAATAACGTGGGTGAGGAAAAGAGGTGCACCGCTCCTCGTGCACTCCAGTGGTCACGGGGCTGGCTGATGTCGGCACGTTTACTGCAACGGTTTGCGTGAGGAAACGGTGTGACCATAGCATACATGTGCATTGGACTGGATTTGGAGATCTTGAAGCAATTAAAGTTCCTTAAAGAGGCAAGTTACCCTTCCATTCTTCTGGCCTTTTAGCCTGATAGCCTCACAAGCAGAAGCATAAGTTATTCAGACTGTGGAGCTAACTCCCAGCAGACCACTATAGGCCTGTCATGTTTTTTCCCTCCTCTTCTTCGTCTCTCCTTCACCATCCACCTCTCGTCCATGACCCTTTTCACACAGACTCTCACAAACACATGCACCTGGTATCAATTTAATCTGTTTTTAGACTGCAAGATAATCACCCGGGCTCAAAATTAGTGTCCCATCAGCTTGGGTTACAGCTAGAAAAGTGTCTGTCTGTGTGGATGTGTGCGACACGTAATTGCAATGAAATTGAGCTTCCTCTATTTCCCTGTGATTTTTTTTTCCTCAGAGAGGTTTATGTATGTGTGTGTGTCTGTCAGCAAGAGAGTAAATATTTGTGCAGGAGCTCTAGAGAAGGTCAGGGTCAAAGTATGACAGACAGCCCAGTGGGAAATAAAGACACACACATTCAAAGGCAGACTCACAGACACATGACTCAACTAAAGATGCAGAGAAAGTATGTAACACAGGGAAGGCACAAAGACCAAAAAGAAATTGAGAAACATTGAGGAAAGCAGAGCGATAAGGAAAAAACAGAGGCAGACAAAAGATTGAGACAGACAGATACGCAGAGAGTTCGTAGGCAGGAATCGTCTAAGTTCCTCTTGGTCGCTCTCAGTAATTGGGAAGACAGAGTGGATCAGAAAGCAGCCAGCGTGTACTCATGTGGTTCATGTAGTGGTCATCATAAAGCATTTCATATCTGGTCTGACCCTCTGTGCACGCATGCGTGTGCATCAGTGTGCTTGTGAAGCGGAGGGGGACTCAAAAGATTCCATAGGAGACGTTACAATCAGTTCTGAAATGTCAATCATGGAGCGCTGTAGTGCCCATGTGGTCATTGCCCATGTCCAATTTTCACACGTGGAGCTAACCTGTCTTTCTCCAGTAGCGGCCTCTTGAGGGCAGAAGTAATTTCTGTGGTACATCTTGTGCCCGTAAGCTGCTGTCACAATGTTGTCCGATCTGCATGATATGTGCATGACATGAGGGTGCAAACGTGCTGAAAGGAAGGGGATTTCGTAAGACATTAAGTCTGCATACACATATATATATATATATATATACATATTTATATGTATATATACTGTATATAGGAAGGTGGGTCATGGGTTGAGCTGCAGTTTACAGCTAGCTTCAAGTGTCCAGCATGCTGATGTTCAGTTAAATTTGCTTTTCGCAGCTCTAGGTCAGTGTTGCTGCCACGTCATTGTCAGCAGTACAATATTTGTGTTGTAGTTATATATTCTTTTGCTACGTTAAGCCAGAATTATTCATAACCCATTCATAAGTAATCCTTAATTTCTTTTATCACTATGCTCTTTCTGACTGGAAATAATGTTAATACTTTGGACATTATTAGACTAAGCTAGAGATTAGGGTGATGGCAAGGAGGCCTTTTAAACCCAAAGAACTAAACTCATAACTAATGAAAAACTGTCAAAATAACAGAAAAATCATCCAACAAAGCAGCAAATTTAACAAGACATTTGACAGATTTTCTTTTCCAGTTGATTCAGGACAATTGTATATGGTATTTATTCTAAATACAGATACATTCTTGTTTCCTATCAGAAACTAAATTGCAAATAATATATGACGCAAAATCTATAGATCCCACTTTGCTGAGCAAACACCAGCTTAGGGAGTTTGTTTATGCTGTTAATTGCACGTTGAATGGTTCACCTGCATGTTTATTTTAACCCATAAGGTGCAGTACAACTTTCATTAGCATCTGTGCAAAGTTCATTCAGTGCAATGTCAATTCGATCCGAGGCATTTTTTTACGGGCATGTACACATGGGCACAAACACACATAAACACACCCGGAGACGCGACCTCGGTGGACGCGAAGGACGTCAGACTCAATCTTGTTAGATTTCTCCACTGACGCTTGATGTATCAATTTTTAAATAGCTTGCCTCAACTAACGCCTGTATACACACACACATGCAAGCACACAGACTGCTCTGTGCTCCAGGAGCTGTGCCACTCGAGGGGTACTCGAAGGGTTCTATCTTGAAAGCCTGTTGCCATAGTGACCATTATGGAGCTCATCTCCCGTGGGCCAGCAAGCTTTACACAACTTCACTCGCTGAACACACATAAACAACCTAACTATACCCCCCACCTATTTACAAACACACATAGACATCCTCGTTCTGCCCTTTATGTTAAAGCCGGGACCGGGCCAATGTTTGAGTTGAACCAAGTGCCACGAAAAGCAGGAAAACAGATCAATCAGAGCCTAAACTAGGAGTAACACTTGAATGGAATGGAGGATAAAGGTTTGTTGTAGAACGAAGCTGGTATTCTGATCAGGCACATGTGCAAAACACACAAAACAGATGTTTCTTTTTTTCAATTCAGTTTAATACAATTGAGAATAATGACTTTGAAACACAAACCTGGTATGTACTGAGAGGAGACATGATGATTATGGAAAAGCTCAGAAACTCAGTTGCAGTAAATTATAAAATGTTCTGGTTTCCTATTTACTTTTAGTTTATGGCCTGTCCATAAACTAAAAGTAATATTGATATTAATTTGTTATTTATAGTCATATGGCAAATAAGAAAAAAAATCTCAAAACATGCTTTTCGTTTTATCTTAAGACAGACATTATGAATTTTTGTAGCGCTTGCTGGTAAAAAAATTTCACATATCAAATCAAATCAAATTTTATTTGTATAGCACATTTCAGCAGCAATGCATTTCAAAGTGCTTTACATCATAAAAACACAAAAATACAAAGTCATGCAACATAGAATAATGAAAAACTACATTAAGCCAAGTTCTATCATTAAATTTGTAATTGATTATGTTTCAAATGCAGTCCTAAACAGGTGGGTTTTTAGTCGAGATTTAAAGGAATTCACTGTTTCAGCTGTTTTACAGTTTTCTGGAAGTTTGTTCCAAATTCGTGGTGCATAGATGCTAAAAGCTGCTTCTCCTCGTTTGGTTCTGGTTCTGGGGATGCAGAGCAGACCTGAACCGGAAGACCTGAGAGGCCTGGATGGTTGATATAACAACAACAGATCTTTAATGTATTGTGGTGCTAAACCATTCAGTGATTTATAAACTAACAACAGTATTTTAAAGTCTATTCTTTGAGCTACAGGGAGCCAGTGGAGGGACTTTAAAACTGGTGTTATGTGCTCTATCTTCCTGGTTTTAGTGAGAACACGAGCAGCAGCGTTCTGGATCAGCTGCAGCTGTTTGATTGATTTGTTGGACAGACATGTGAAGAGGCTGTTGCAATAATCAATGCGACTAAAGATAAACGCATGGATGAGTTTCTCTAGATCAGGCTGAGACATTAGTCCTTTAATCCTGGAGATGTTTTTTAGGTGATAGAAGGCCGACTTTGTAATTGTCTTTATGTGGCTCTGAAGGTTCAGGTCAGAGTCCATCACTACTCCCAGGTTTCGGGCCTGATCGGTAGGTTTTAGTTGTAATAACTGAAGCTGAGCATTAACACTAGATCGCTCCTCTTTAGGTCCAAAAGTAATAACTTCAGTTTTGTTTCTGTTCAGCTGGAGAAAGTTTTGGCACATCCACACATTTATCTGTTCTAAGCATTTATTCAGTGATTGGATTGGTTCTGAGTCACCTGGTGACATCGTTATGTAGAGCTGTGTGTCATCTGCATAGTTGTGGTAGCTAATATTATTTCCTGCTATAACCTGAGCCAATGGGAGCATATAGATATTGAATAAGAGGGGTCCTAGGATTGAACCTTGGGGTACCCCACATGTGACCTTTGACCTCTTTGATGTGAAGTTTCCAATTGAAACAAAGAAATCCCTGTGCTTTATGTAAGATTCGAACCAGTTTAGCACTGGACCAGAGAGTCCGACCCAACTCTCCAGTCGATTCAGTAATATGTCATGGTCCACAGTGTCAAAAGCTGCACTGAGGTCCAACAGAACCAGCACTGTGGTTCTCCCACAGTCCGTATTTACATGGATATCATTGAACACTTTTACAAGGGCAGTCTCCGTGCTGTGGTGAG